>SKCR01045117.1:0-75523 GCA_019454045.1 Zanthoxylum bungeanum
CGCGGGGGGGGGGGGGGGCAAATCAAATCCGAATCAAGCTTGGCTCGTGTGCACCCGCGTGTCCTGCGTACACGAATGCCGGACCAAAATGTGCGAGCCCGGCCTAGCGAATTTTTGCAAGTAATTAACTAAGTGGTTACAAATCAAATGGAAGGTCTCCCACTAACTCAATTTAATTGGCATGTTAATTTCTTTTTAATAGAGATGTGTATTTTCGTTTTTGTGGAGTTGAATACAGAAACAAGTTTTAAGCTTTCTTTTTAGAAGAGTTCAAGCACTTCGGTTGTTCGTTGCAGTCGAATTTGGTGGTGCCCAATTTCCTCTTTTTCCGTTGCATCCTGGGAAACAGACGTCTCGCGTTCTACTGCACCAATCGGTAGGGGACGAATTTGTTTTAAGGAGATTGTTGCCGCATCAACAAGCCTCGGAATTCTGCCTTCATCACTGGGACTGATTTACTGTTTTCGCGTTCACTTTCTGCGTTTGTCCTGTTCTATTAATTGTGTTGTTGTCATTTGTTTCACTGTTCAAATTGTATCATTCCAGTTCGGTTTACTGATTGTTCAAAGTCCGTTGTAAGAACACAGTAACCAAATTAAATTGTAATATATCTGAATCCGAAAAAAAAATATGGATCCAAATACGGGTATACTAAGTTTAGATTCGAGATGTATCTGCACTGGATCCAAAAATCCATAATTTCTTAATCTTTTTCAATTATATTTGTATAAAATTATGGATTCGAGTCCCAAAATTTCGGATTCAGGTATACCAGGACCGGATCTAGAAATTCAAATTTTAAATTTTTTTTCAATTATATTTACATGAAATTAATAAAATTATTAATCAGGGTCCCGAAATTTCGGACCCGCGTGGATGCGGATCCATAATTTAGATTTTTTATTCTTTTTCATTTATACTTTTATGAAATTAATAAAATTATAGACCTAGGTCCCAGAATTCCGGACTAGTGTGGATCCGAATCCGGGTATATCTGGACCACCTCCAGAAATCCTAATTTTTTTTTTTTCATTTTCTTCATTTATATTTGTATGAAATTAATAAAATTATGGATATGAGTTCTAGAATCTCGGACCTGTTTGGATCCAGATCTTAGTATACCGGATCGGATCCAGAAATCATTTTATTTTATTTTTTCCAATTATATTTGAACGAAATTATAGATATAGACCTAGGAATTTCTGACCATGTGGATCAGAATCCGGATATACCATGATCGGATCCATAAATCTATTTTTTAAATATTTTTTAATTATATTTGTATGAAATTAATAAAATTATGGACCCATATCCCAAAATTTCGGACCAGCGTGTGGATCCGATATACCCATATCGGATCTAGAAAATCGATTTTTTTTAAATCTTTTTTCAACTATATTTGTATTAAACTAATAAAATTATAGACCTGGGTCCCGAAAATTTGGACCCATGTAGATCCAAATCCAGGTATATTCAGACTGGATCTGGGTATACCAGACAAGACCCAAAAATATGATTTTTTAAATATATTTTTTCAATTATATTTGTATAAAATTAATAAATTTTAGATCATGTCCCGGAAATCCAGACCCTCGTAGATTCAGATCTGGATTTACTGGACTAGATCAAGAAATCTAGAACCGGAAAATTTTGTTGCCGACTCGGGTCTTCCGCCTGTATGTAGATTCGGACCGGAACCGCTTTCGGAAGTATCTGTGTCCAGATCCATGCGGGTCTGAAATTTTACAATCTAAGTCCGAAATTTTTTATAGACTAATATATTTCTGGACCTGCGTTTTTTCGGGACAATAAGAATCTGAACTGGAACTGGACCTTTTTGCTATACCCTCTTCTAATAACCAGGAAAATATTTTTGAAAAAATATTTAACGTGCCAAACATGAGAAAAAGTTTTCTGAAAAATGTTCAAGTTATATAAAGTAAATGAAGAGAATAGGTTAGATAATAGTCGTTGCTATATGATATTTCTTGCTGCAATCAAAGTCTCTGGCAATAATAAGACATGCGAAAATATCGACGTCTCTCTCATGGAATCAGGCATACGCGTCATTAGATTGTGAGGAGCAAATGATAAGAAAACCAAAGGAATCAATTAATTTGTAATTGAAGCCATACATTTGAAGACAACATGAAAGTCAAAACATATTAATGAAAAAATATCAAAATGTAACTTCGAGGAAACAACTTGAAAAGAATTGAAGGGGAAAGAGTACACGGTTGCATAATTTGCATGGAAGCTCTTGAAGATTCTTTGTAAATGAAATTGATCATTCATATTCAATTATTCATGCTTGCATGAACAAGACGTATATATTTGGCAGCTCTTGCCGGCCAAGATGTGGACTCTTTCTCGAAGGATCATTTGGGCTCGTTAAAACATATATATATATATATATATATATATATATATTAATCTTCTTACATTTAGGTTAAAACTTAAGAGTTGGTGAAAGAGTTCAAGAATGCATGCATGCAATTAATTTGCATATGTAATTTATACAAGTCCGCGTGAGGTCTTATGCATCGAGAAAGTCTAAGGTACACTTTGTGTATATATTTAATAGGGAGAGTCGACACAAATGGTCTGTTGATTCTCCCACATTTAATTCAAAATTACGGGTCTCAAGTTTATAGAATTTTTAATTTTTAATGTATAATATGAATTATTATTTTTATCCTTTAACAGTAGAAATGTCATTTTAAGAATTCATTTAGGCCCCCATAAAATTCAAAATAACTCAGGGTCACCTCTAACATATATATGTCCAATCAATTTGTACTGATTTTTTTTTTTTTATTTTTTTTTTTTGTAGAGAATGTAATTGAGAAAAGAGTTTGATCGTAATTACAATTTCTTTTCAGTTTATACATGGATATAAATAACAACACTTTAGTTTATCTATACAAAGAGATATACCTAAACTTATCTATGTACATTTGAATATATAAATTTGAACTGAATATTATCCATTATCATTAACATCCCCGCAAGATTGGGGAGGGGTGAACACCAATGTTGAGACGTAGAGAGGCAACTCGGGAATATATGAGAGAGGTGTGGTGAGCCCGTCAGCTAGCTGATCACCTGAGTTGACATGAGAGATGCGAACGTCGCCGGATCAGACATTTTCTCACACAAAATGATAATTGATCGCAATGTGTTTCATTATGGAATGGAAAACATGGTTGGCACAGAGATAGGTTGCTCCAATGTTGTCACTATAAATGGGTGGAACATCCGGAATAGCTACACCTATTTGGGATAGCAGAAAGCGGATCCAAGTTAGTTCGACAATAATGGAGGTAATAGATCGATACTCAAATTTTTTGGATGACCGAGCAATATATTTCTACTTGTGAGAGCTCCATGAAATGGCATTAGTCCCAAGAAAAGTGACATAGCCGGTAGTAGCGGCATGATCACGATTTTATAAATCCAACACGCAAGCGCACATATCGCTTAAGTAATACAGTGACTATTAGTCGGATGTCGAATCCACAAAGACTTAATATTTCTCTTATTAATATCAAGACTAACTTACTCAACTTAAACTAAACTATTGAGAAGAGAATTATATTTAATCTAATTACTAAAATTAAACAAATAATAAACGTTGGAAAACCTTATAGATATAAGAACCTAGAGTTGTAATTTAACTTAAGCATGCAGACAATAAGCTCAGACATTTTCCATTCAATTGGGTTGTTGTTATTAATTACTAACTGATCGGTGAAATCACACATGTTACGCAAGCGCACATATCGCTCAAGTAGTATAAAAATATCGATCCCACGATGACTTAATTTCTACGATGTCATTAATTAATTGACGCTAAATGTTTACAGGTATCTAATTGAAGTAAGAATGGAATGTTCGCTGGTTGAAGTTGGATTTGATTAAACTAAATAAATTAATAAAAATACAATTAAAACAAAGGAAATTAATAATAAAGAAAACATCTAGGGTTGTGAATCCGCCCAATATTACTCTAATGATGAATTGATTCTCCTATACATGTGCAATAAATCAGTTGTTAACCTGGAACATGAAAATATGCAAAAGCCTCTGTCGATGGTCAGATGCAAATACCAAAATTAACCTAATTAACTATATGTCTATGTTAATTAAGAAACTCTGAATTCAATGAGATCAAGTTTCAATTGTGGCTACCCACGTCTGACATAAATATGTCTATCCTGGAAGGAAATCTCACTACAAGAAATTACAGTTTTAGCGACGGAATTTAGCGACAAAATATTTCGTTTCAAAATTAACGACGGAATTGAGATGAAATTGAAATGAATAATGAAATTAGGGACGAAATTTAGCGACAAAAAAGTTTCATCTCTCAATTAGAGACGGAAATAAATTTCCGTCGCTAATTAAAAACAGATTGTTATTCCGTCGCGAATTTCATCTAGAAACGAAATTTTTCCGTCGTTATTCCGTCGCTAATTAGAAACGGAATGAAAATTCTGTCGCTAATTAGAAACAAAATTAAAATTACGTAGCTAATTAGAGACAGAATTAAAATTCTGTAGCTAATTTTAAATTTTCATTTTGATTTTTCATTGGTAATTATAAACAGAATTTTTCCGTCGCTAATTAGAAACAGAATTAAAATTCTGTCGCTAATTTTAAATTTTTATTTTAATTTTAATTTTAATTGGTAATTAGAAACCGAATTTTTCCTTCGCTAATTAGAAACGGAATGAAAATTCCGTTGCTAATTAGAAATGGAATTAAAATTCCGTAGCTAATTTAAATTTTCATTTTTATTTTAATTTTAATTGGTAATTAGAAACGGAATTGTTCCGTTGCTAATTAGAATAGAATTAAAATTCCGTAGCTAATTAGAAACGGAATTAAAATTCCGTAGCTAATTTTAAAATTTTCAATCCCCCAAAAAATTTAATCATTGGGGGATTAAATTTCGTAGCTAATTTTAAAATTTTCAATCCCCCCAAAAATTTAATCATTTCGGCGCCATTTTTTTTTAAAAAAATAGAGACGAATTTTCCATCGCTAATTAGAAACGGAATTATAATTTCGTCGCTAATTAGAAATGGAATTAAAATTCTGTAGCTAATTTATAAAATTTTCAATCCCTCCAATATTTTCAAAAATTTCACACCTTACAAAAATTTCAAATATCTATAAAATTTACAAATCTTCTCGTTTCTCTTATCTTTTCCTCTATATATACACCATAATCTTTTTAAAAATCAACTCCAATACATCATCCAAAATTTTCCTACCCAATTCCATATACCATTGAATTTATATTTTCCTATTTAATTCCATATACCATCAAATGTTTTCATACCTAAACTCTCATTATCAATTTCTCATTTTTCTTATCTCCACTTTTAAAATTTCCTAAGAAACAAACACTAATATATTTTTTTTCGTTTAAAGTGACGTAAATGGATGGTGGTGTGTTGAAGCTTGCGGTGGACATTACGGTGTCTTGTGGAATTGAAAATTTATATATAACATTACAAAAGTCAATTTTTTAAAATTTTCTACCATTCAAAAATTTTAAAATTTTCCCTTATCTAAAATTTAAAAATTTACTCTCTCTACAATTTATAAATTTTTCACATCTAAATAATTATAAAATTTCACACATCTATAAAATTTTAATATTTTCTCATTTCTAAAAATTTTAAAAGTTCCATGCAATTTTTAAATTTTTAAATTTCCCGCCTCTCTAAAATTTTAAAATTTCATTTTTAATTTTTTTTAAAATATACAGTTATGGAATAGCTACGGAAATTCTGTATCTAATTAGCGACATAATAATTCCCGTCGTTAAATAGAAACGGGAAATTATTCCATCTCTAAATAGAAACGGAATTTTGCCGTCACTATTTAGCGACAAAATAATTTCCGTCTGTAATTAGAGATGGAATAATTTCGGTCTCTAATTAGAGATGGAATTTCCTTCGCTATATAGAGACGGAATTTCCGTCGCTATATAGAGACATAATATAATTCTGTCGCTAATTTTAGCGACGGATGAATTATTTCCGTCACTATTTTTTTTGCGACCAACAAAATAGAGACGAAATTTTTCCGTCGCTAGTGGTCAGTTAGCTACGGATTTTTCCGTCGCTATTTGACAGTTTTCTTGTAGTGTCTCTAAGGTGAGATTGTGAACTATTGAATCTAATACTGGAACCTAAAATCTTTTCGTCAAGTTCATATTAAGTTTACCGCATCAATATTATCAGTGATCATACAACAAGAAGCATTAAGGTTATGATTCAATAAACAAGTCAATGTACAACATATTATAAAAGAAAATCAATTATTAAACTCGTGAATATTGTGTTTCATCACTTCCCTATATTAAAAATAAAATGATGGGGATATGAGATCTACATTTAATATTTTAAATGTAGAAATCTCACTTTATTATAATATAGAAATTGTCAGCGTTACCCAATTAAGTCAAACCAGCCATAAATGCAGTGTTATTATTTGTCCATAAACCAGCTATATAGGCGGTAATCATCTGTCACATAAAGACCGACCATGTAGGCGGTGTCACATTATGTCAAATAAATAAAACCAGCCATTAAAGCGGTATCCACTTTAATCCATATTATTAGATTACAATTTCCATATTATAAATTAAGTGAGATTAATCTACCTTATCATATTAAAGGTTTCACACTTCCCTCAGCGGAAATTAAATACAAAACATAAAAGAAAATAAAAACACACAATTTATTATTACTAAAAATAAAAATACATTATTAAAATACTAAAAATAAATACAAACAAAATACAATCATTAGATCCTTATTCAGAGTCTTCAGAAAAGTATGAAGAAAATGAAATGAAATGGCCTCAATTTATAGGTACAAATTCTATTCGGCGTCGCGACGCGCACTACCTTGCACGTCGCGGCGCGTTGACGAGTATACTCATGTACACGGTTTCTTCTAGGCGTCGCGACGTGAATGTCCTTGCGCGTCACGATGTTATGAATAATGATAGATGCGTGTTGGCAGCTCTCTTTCGGAGCGTGATAGCGACGTGTCGTGATGCGTAGAACTTTGCGCATCGCGACGCGTGACTGTAAATTCCCAATTTTGCCCTTTTTGTCCGTTTTTATCGTTTTATCCCCGAATTGATTCCATTAGGTCCCGATATTATTTTTATCTGCAAAATACACAAAAACACATCAAAACGTTCAACAAACTCGAGAAACTAAACAAAATATTAAGTCAAATGGGCCGTAAATATTGATATATTTTCCGCTCATCACACCCCCAAGCTTAATATTTTGCTAGTCCTCGAGCAAAACAAACAAAATGAAATGAAATAAACAATTAAAACTAAATTAATCTAAGCCACTTTCGTTAGGATCACAGTTGCATTTAGCGTATGCAACAAGCCTTTAAACCCCTATGTGTCCCTAGTGGACGAGTTATAGTCTCGTGAGAGCTTACAATGATGATAAACACAAACGTAAATTAAATACATACAAAGACAAAAGAAACAAGTTAGTAACTAAACAAGTGAAATTCTTATCCAGCTTAGTAGTTGTTTTCTTTCTTTCTAAATTACCAAATAAGTAAATTCTCGTTTTCTTTTTACCATTCTTCCAATACACAATTAACAAGATATTAATCAATAATTGTGCCCACAATATTCACAAGTGTAATTGAAAAGAGAGTAATATTTTTGTTCAAAAGTTATGTTAGAGTTCACACCTTTTGGCAATGAAAGTTTGTTTATAAATAATTTTTTAAGCTTTACCGTTTGACGTGAACAATAACTTCTTACTGAGGCAAGATGTACGGTTATTGAGTAATAGCTTTATTATTAAACAGTTAAGCTCTACCGTTTGACGCGAACAATCACTGTTTACCGAGGTAAGATATCTGGTTACTAAGTAAAAACTCATTTATTTTCTAACTAACTCAAGTCATACCGTTTGACGCGAACAGTCACTGTTGGCCAGACAAGACGTCTGGTTACTAAGTAAAAGTTTGGTCAGTTTTTATTTATCATTTCATTTTTTTGAATAAATATTTCACTGCATTTAGGTGCTACCTCCAATAAACTAGAGAGCCGAATATTATAAAATTTTTACTTACACCTCATATTCATATGTTACCGTGTATGTTGATAATATATGTCAAATGAGCATATGAAGGTTAAATTTAATCAATATTACGGAGAATTCACAAATTTAAATAATTCAAAAGGAAATAAATAAAAAATAACTTGTTACGAATTAACCTGAGATACGTCTCAGGAGCGCGAACTCCTTACACGGCTATCTCGAAACAATAATTTCACTTGGTTAGTTAAAAATTAAACAATAATAAAAATGAAACAACACAACATAAAAATACAACAAAGAAAATTAAAAACAAACTAGTGAGCTAAAAAAACAAAACACAACAAAAACAAACTAGTCAACTTTCCCATCCCACCACCCTAATTGAGACATGGTCCCCAATGTCTTAAAAAGCAGAAGAAGAGTTTAGAAGACATCAACTGGTTAGTGTACAAAAAGAAAACATGCATCAAAACAAAACATATAGGAAATAACAAGATAGAGCATGCAATAATCACCCACAAACCTAAATCTAGCATTTTCCCCAATGCAATACAAAACAAAATAAAGATAAAGAAACAACACTACCGTGCAAATCGCTCGATTTGTTAGGCACCATTCCTTGATGGCTCATATTTTCTTTGGCTTGCTCTTCTTTAAGTGCTTCGTCTGTGTTTTTCCTACAAAAATAACACACAAAACTAAAAATGTACAACATGTGTACACAAAATACGGAAATAAAAATAAAAATTGTGCATGGGTTGCCTCCCCGCGAGCGCTAAATTTTACGTCTTCAGCCAGACGTGACTGAAGATCATCATTCAATGAGGCTTCAGCGTAGTTTTAGAAGTCCTCAAAATGACAATCTCATGTGCGTTGCTTTTCCATCATCTTTTCCAAAAGTGAAGCGGCCAAAATTTTGTTCAATTTAGTGCCAGTGCCACTTTCTTACACCTTGTAGCTCTGTGTTATTCTGAAAATAAAGAAAGACAATCAGGAGGTCTCGTATGGTGCTTGACTTTGAATGGTAGTGCCATTCTGTCAAGCTTCTGGGCGGTGTCATTAATGTGTACTCCCCATTGTTGTGATGTTATCTCTGGTGTCATGAGTTTTTCATTATGCTCTCACACTTGCTCTTGTTCCTGTTCTGCATCTTGTTCCACCTCATCTTCATAGATGTATTGTAACGTTTCTGTATTTAGCTCTTCATCTGTCATATGTGCAATGCATGCTCCATAAGTGTCAACCTGAGGATGTAAAGATATCTCTGATTGTAGGCCTTTATCCTTTGTGGTTGGTATGAACGGTTCGAGTAGATCTTCTGCTTGTTTCTCACAGATACAATCAGCGATCAGAAAATTATTGACACGAATCTAGCCACTCAAGGAACATTAGATGTCACGGCCAGTAATATGGTAGAGCCTTTGCAAGTTACAACATGGCTAATCACACGCCAGAAAGCTAAGAAGATCAGAGACGCAATGGCAGGACTTGCACAGAATGCCATGGCCGAGTGTGACAGACAACCCCAGGGCATATTGGCGTCACATGAGGGCTTCAATGGAGTGGGTCCAAAGCTATTTCACATCGCCTAAGTGTAGGGGGTTTTTCTAGGGGCAGAATCCGGTAACGCAGCGGAAGCGGGAAAATCAAAATTTTCCGATTTCAAAACTTTTTCTCGGATTAATTAAATAAACACATTTATTTAATTATCCAATAATCAAATTATGAAATAAAATTCAAATGAATCATATTCAAGTGAATTTACCGAATTGCCCTTACATTGGTATTTCGTCCATTTTAGTCCGAAATTGATCTAATCAATTTTGAATGATTCCAAATCATTTCTAAGATGAACTTAGCATGTTCAAAACATCAAAACACCAAAACAACCAAAATCCCTAAAATCTAACTCCAAGGCCGAGAGCCTCCAAAGGTGGGCATTTTGTGCCTTTTGCCATTTCATGTCTCAAAACACATCAAGATGCAATCCAATGAACATGAAACTTTATATGCATCATATACACACACAAATACACAACATATATGAAAATCCCCAAATTTGGAATTGGTCATGAACCCTAATTTTTCAATTTCCACAAATTGGACAAATTAGACCAAATACATTAAATCAATTACTTCAATCATCATTTTCACATCCAATCCAAGTCTCAACACAATGCAACAACTCAAGATAAAATCTAGGTCATCTAAGAGTGGGTCAACAACTCTAGATTAGCAACATGATTTCCAAAACCTTAAATGAAAACTTATTACTACAATAGTCATACACTTCCTTCATCACACATGCTTTACACCTCCATCAAAACTTCCATCAACAAAAACCACAAGGAACAAAGAAGAAAGAAATAACCTAAGAATATCATATATTAAAGCCTAGAACCTAAGGAACAATTTCCTTACTAATAGCAAGTTCAAGAAACTTACTAAAAATCCAAGCTTTCTTGATTTTTGTCTTTCTTTTCTCAAGTTTCCTTTGGCTTCTTCAATGGAATTTCTTTTAGTAAAGTGTATTAGGTTAGCAAATGAAAAAGAAATGAAACAATATATACTTCTACAATTTTAGCCTTGGCCGAAAATCAAGCAAGCATATACCAAATATTTTCATTTCAATTTCATTTCAAAAACATTTAATCAACTTGATAAATATCTAAAACACTTTATGGATATTTATTTAAGTCAACAAAGGCAACTAATATCATTTACATCAAATATCCTAATGTAAGATATTTATATTTTAATTAATTTAATCATTTAACAATTAAATAATCAATTAATTAATCAAATACAAATATATTAAATATATGTATAATATTTACATTAAATATTAAAAACATATATTCATTTAGGATATAAGTCAAATAACTTATTTTGACTATTAATTAATGTGTATTTAAATTAATCAAGTATTAAATGTAAATACACAATAATTAGGCAAATGACTATCTAGTCCCTTTAGCACGTATCTTGCGTTTAACCTTAAACGACTTTTTAAATAATCAATATTATTTATTAATGGTTCTCTAGTGCTCTACGAGTATGTTTCATTATTGAGACTCTCTAGATTCAGGTATATCCGTCACGAAATCTAATTTCGTGTCCATAATCTATTCACCCGTAGATTATGACGATCACAGATAATCTCGCTGAACCATACAGGTCGAGGTCATGGCAAATGTATAATTCCTCCGTCACAGGTATCCGGATAAATCCCAGAGATACAGATGTAAACGTCAAATCTCTATGGGGATTATCCAGTCGACTATTCCATTAGCAATCTCTAAAAGAATGTTTAGAACTAGCTTCTAAACTTTACCATGGGCCCATGGTTTTATCTGATTGCTAATCATATGGACTACCTATGCTCTGGTACACAGAACTGACGGATCCTATCTTGATACTCATAGGACACCCTGAGGATCTGTCTACACCCAACGAATAGGCGGAGGTCTGATCTTAATAGATCGGTGACGTGACTGCCATCTAAGTGTAGAGTAGAATGTCTCATATGCCCACAATGGCATCTCAAGTCTAAGAATCACAAGTGCTACTCAACCCGAGAAGATTCTTATTGACGCTGGTGTACCATCCATTAAGAATCTTCGGTGAGTCGTTCAGTGTTTATCCGCTATAAATACCTACACGTCTATACTAGTCTCCAAGACTTATGGTTCATTGAGAAACCATTGGAATCATATATTCCAGCATACGACATGTACCGGTCTCAACAGGTTTACTATACTGACCAAGTAGTGTAAACCTTGACCAGGAACTGTCTGAGAATGACAACGTCATGATACTACTCAATATTTGTTGCGACGCTTTTGCAACAGTACCATGACTAATCATTCTAAGGTCAATAAGTCTTTACCATATTAAAAGATAGATTATATTATAGAAACTGCATATATTATTCATAATAATAATGTTTTACAGAAGTATTCAACAGAAATACAACCGGGAATTGGCGCTCTGAGCACCAACCCCAACACTAAGTCATTCTAGAAGACGCGCAATAGCCAATTTTGAAGATAGGACCATTTTGAAGAATTTTGCCTTTTTTATGCCTTATATGTGACCTTTTGCTTGACATGTTGACTCTAGTTATGATATTTGTAACTTAGTTAGCTAGATCATTTGGGTTAAATTGGATTAGAACTAAGTTAGTTAGTAAAAGACCTATTAGGCATTCTTTAGAAATGATGCCACGTTTGTTGACTTTTTTATTTTTGATCTTTTTGCCACTTGCATAAAGATCTTGGTGGGGATATTTGTAATATTTAGTAAATGACTAATTAGGGCTTTAGCTTTATGTAGTCATTGGGTAGTTTTAGGACCTTTTGGTCTTTTTACCTTTTGAAGGGCTTTTTAGTAAATTTACATTATCCTATATATTGTAAACTTTATCTTCTTCAATGATAACTTACAAATTTTGAATTTCTTCAAAGAAAAATGGGTATATCTGAATTTCAAGCTTAAGGGAGAGATTCCCCTTTGTTTCAGCTTCGACTTATCTAAGGTGTGACAACCTTGGTGGCGTCTTCGTACTAGCAGAACACTGCAAGTGATCATATTAAGGGTTCTCAAAGACATGTTCTTTGTGGGTCTTCTTTGTGGCCTTGGAAGGGTTTTGTTCCAACAAAATCAAACTCGCGATGCTTGGGGTTCTATCTGTTGCGAGGGGTTTGTTTGGCCTTAAACATCCAAGTGAGTTTCGCTTCAATTATCCATATCAAATTGAAATTCTGTTTGTTCGACCTCCTGAACTGATACCTCTGACTCAGCCTCCTCACATGTTAAGGTGTCATCATGAAACTCTTGGTACTCGAAGGCTTTATCAATGTCATCTGAAAATTTTCCGTGAGGTATATAGCTCTGGTTTTCTATTAATTGTCTCACTTGATCTGTCAGTCTCTGTATAGTTGTTGCTTGACTCTGAAAGATTACTTCCCATTTTTTGAACATGTCAGTCATCTGTTCATCGTGTTTCTTGAGCATGTCCATCAACCGTTCTTCCTCAGATGGTTCTGGTTCTTGATGAAGATCATAGGTTGATGGTGGATAATATGGAGAATATGTTTTTAGTGAAATATGATGGTTCTTCATTGATATACCAGGACTAATTATGATAATTCTGCCACCCTGAATTATACTGGTACATGCATTGATCGCTCGGGTGGTTACCATCACATATCTCATATCTAATCATTGTGTTCTGAAATGGTTGAGTAAATGTTGTGTTGATTGGTTCTGACATCAATGAATAGTTGTTGGGCTGGACAACAGGACTTAGAAAACTGGAATGTGTTTCCTTGATATGGGGTGTATCTTCACCTCTTAAAGTTTCTATCGCCCAAAAATGATCAATTTTCAACCACCTGAAATAAAATAAACAAATAAAAATGATAAGATAAAAATAAAAATAAAGAAAATTAGATACAAGTAAAGTAAATAGCTTCAAAATTAATAACGCAAGAAAAATAAGTCACCGACAACAGCGCCGAAAACTTGATCGGTGAAATCACACATGTTACGCAAGCGTACGTATCGCTCAAGTAGTATAAAAATATCGATCCCACGAGGACTTAATTTCTATGATGTTATTAATTAATTGACGCTAAATGTTTACATGTATCTAATTGAAGTAAGAGGGATTGTTCGCTGGTTGAAGTTGGATTTGATTAAACTAAATAAATAAATAAAAATACAAAATAAAATAAAGGAAATTAATAATAAAGAAAACATCTAGGGTTGTGAATCCGTCCAATATTACTCTAATGGTGAATTGATTCTCCTACATATGTGTAATAAATCAGTTGTTAACCTGGAACACAAAGATATGCAAAAGCCTATGCCGATAGTTAGATGCAAACACCCAAAGTAATTCAATTAACTATATGTCTATGTTAATTAAGAAACTCTGAATTCATTAAGATAAAGTTCCAATTGTGGTTACACACGCTCGACAAATATATGTCTATCTTGGAAGGAAATCTCTAAGGTGAGATCGTGAGCTGTTGAATCTAAGGCTGAAACCTAAAATCCATTCGTCTAGTTCATTTTAAGTTTACCACATCAATCTTATTGGTGATCAGGCAACAAGAAGCATTAAGGTTAAGATTCAATAAACAAGTCAATGTACAACACATTATAAAAGAAAATCAATTATTAAACTTGTGAATATTTAGCTTCATCACTTCTCTAGATTAAAAATAAAATAATGGGGTTAGAGGATCTACCTTTAATATTTCAAATGTAGAAATATCATTTTATTATAATATAAAAATTGTTAGTGTTACCGAATTAAGTCAAACCAGCCATAAATGCAGTGTTATTATTTGTCCATAAACCAGCCATATAGGCGGTAATCATTTGTCACCTAAAGACTGACCATATAGGCGGTGTCACATTATGTCAAATAAATAAAATCAGCAATTAAGGCGGTATCAACTTTAATCTATATTATTATATTATAATTTCCATATTATAAATTAAGTGAGATTAATCTACCTTATCATATTAAAAGGTTCATCATTCTCCTAACGTAAATTAAATACAAAACATAAAAAAAAAAGTAAAAACACACAAATTATTATTACTAAAATAAAAATGCATAATTAAAATATTAAAAATAAATACAAACAAGATAAAATCCTTAGATCCTTATTCAAAATCTTCAGGAAAGTAGGAAGAAAATGAAATGAAATGGCCTCAATTTATAGGCAAAAATTATGCTCAGCGTCGCGACGCGCACTGCTTTGCGCGTCGCGATGCGTTGACGCGTATACGCATGTACACGGTTTCTTCTGGGCTTCGCGACGCGTATGTCCTTACTCGTCGCGATGCGATGAATAGTGATAGACGCGTGTCGGTAGCTCTCTTTCGGCATGTGATAACGACGTGTCGCGACACATAGAACTTTGTGCGTCGCGACGCGTGACTATAAATTCCCAATTTTGCCATTTTTATCCGTTTTTCATCGTTTTATCCCCGAATTAATTTCATTAGGTCCCGATATTATTTTATCTGTAAAATACATAAAAACACATCAAACATTCAACAAACTCGAGAAACTAAACAAAATATTAAGTCAAATGAGAGATAAATATTGATATATTTTCCGCTCATCATTAACGTAGAACACTAAATTATTCACAAGTCTCTTTCAATGGTCATGTGAAAATATTTAATTTAAACTACTTAAATATATGTCTATGTTAATTAATTCAAACCAAATTCATTAAGAACCAGTTTTAATATTGGCTACGTATGCCATTTAGGTATATTTCTATCTTGTATGGATATCTATTCAATGAATAAGATCACACGCTATTATTCCAAATGCTAACCCAAATTCCCTCTGTCGAGTTTTTAAGGATTAACCAAGATTATTTTATTATTGGCTAAACAAATAAAATAGACATCAAAACACATAGAATAATAAATAATAAATAAAAAACACAAATGAATAAAAATATACAATTAAAGTAATTAAACATACTTAGATCCATCACAACCATAGATTTAATGAATTAGCTACTCATAATATTCAATAAAAATAAGCTAATTATTGATACAAGGCAAATAACGTGTAAAAAATAAAGCTAGAGAGAAAAGGAAAGAAAGAAACTCTCGTTTACTCTTTTCGTCTTCAAACTCCAACTTTAGTTGCGGCACTCGTTCTTACCTTACTTTAGGCGTTCTTCTATGCTTTAGAGGCTCCAAAATATATTATGAGGCTTCTATATAGGTTTTGGGACGAACTTATGCTTATATAGGAAGTCCTGAAGGTGTTTCTTACTTAAAAATCAGATACATGGTGAATTACAAAGTTGTTGTATCGCGACACGCGAAATGCGTCACAACTCAACTCCCTCAACTTGGCGCACGTCGCGACACTCAATGGGCAGTGTGGCGACGTGCCCAAATTGCTCAAAGTTAAATTTACAATTTGCATCTGTGTGATTTTTATTTATCAGCAAGTCTCGACTCGCTTTCAACGTCGGGACGCGCGAGTCGAGATGCACATTTTGACTTCAAATGTTTCCCTGATTTACTCTGTATCTTGTAATTTTTTTCTCTAGTTAATTCCATTGAGTCGTGATATGATTTTAACCGGTAAAAACACACCCAAAATATATCAAAGCTCATAAAAACTCGATATCACCCACAAAATATTCAAATAAATTATGAAAAATATAGGGATATTAATTGATCATCAATGCAGTATCATCACGATCGCCAACCTAGTCTCCTTATGTGTAGGCATGTAAAGCTGAGGTGGATGTGCGGCGCAGAAGCAAACCATAATGCACAGTGGCCTTGAGATATCGAAGAAGTCATTTCACACCAATCTAATAAACACAGGTAGGACGATGCATGAATTGACTCAGTTTGCCAATAGCAAATGTGATGTCAGGTCTGGTAAGAAAGAGGTATTGGAGGTGGCCAACAATAGATCAATATACCGTGAGGTCAGTCAAGGTTGTGCCGTCATGCAGAGAATGAACCTGTGTGGTTGACAAGAGAGAAGAGACATGTGAAACATCCATCATATTTGTTGACATAAGTAGATCGATGATGTATTTCCATTGAAGTAACAGAAAGAATGCTTTGCAAGGCAGAACCTCAACCCCCAAAATGCAAGATAAAGAGCTCAAATCTTTTAAGGAGAATCGAACGAACATAGATGTAATAATCTGCTCAATCATCTGTTCATTATTGCCTATAATAATGATGTCATCAACATAAACCAATAAATAAATCGTTAGATTAGCTTGGCGAAAAATAAACAGTGATGTGTTTGCAGTGGAATTAACAAAACTCGTCCAGATGATGAATGTCTTTAGTTCATGATACCATGTTCTAAGGGCTTATTTGAGACCATATATTGCCTTCCGAAGGCAAAAAAATATGAGTAGGATGTTGGGGATCCATAAATCCATGAGGTTGAACCATATAAACTTCATCAGTGAACATGCCTTGCAGAAAGGCATTATTGACATCTAGTTGACGTAATGACCAATCTAAAGGGACATCTAAGATGAGGATGACGCACACAGTTGTGGTATTGATGACATGGCTGAATGTTTCATTGTAACTAATGCATGGGCGCTGATGAAAGCCTTTGCCAACAAAGCGAGCTTTGTATCGTTCAACTGAGCCATCTAGTTTGTGTTTGATATGAAATACCCATTTTCACCTGACCATGTTATGAGAAGTGCATGAGGGAACCAGATCCAAGTTCTATTGCGAATGAGAGCATCAAATTCAGCTGACATGGCTTGACGCCAGACAAAGGTCTTGAGAACATGTGTCACGCATGTGGGTTTAACATCATCAAATGTGGGAGCGACAGTGAGCCCTAACTTTTTTTGAGATGGTTTATGAATATTATCTTTGGCTCTAGTTTGCATGGGGTGAATGTTGTGTGTGGGCTATGGATATGTGGTTGAGTGGAGAATGGATATGTCGTGGGGGTTGAGTATTATTGGTGGAAGGCAGTGTCGTTGAGGTTGGATTGGAGTTGAGAGATGTCATGGGTTGACGTGTTTGTGGGTGGTGCGGTTGTGGACTGGCCAAGGTAGTTGGGAGTGGCTGCCGTGAATGTTGGCTTAATGATTGGGTGGAGCTGATGATTGGTTGTGGGGGAGCTGACTGACATTGCTGTTTGACATCTTGCACAACAATAAGCAGAGAGATATGAGGTGTCGAGGGGGAGGCCAAGCTTAGGGCAGAATCCTAAAAAAAAAAAAAAGTGAGCTGAAGAAGTATAATGTGAGACAATGGACTTAAAGGGAAATACAGACTCCACATATTGAACATGGTGTGAAATGTGTATTTTGTTGGAATTTTAGTGAAGACAGTAACATGCACTCTGTGAGGATGAATACCCTAAGCAAATACATGCATGAGATTTAAATTCTAATTTATGAGAATTGTAAGGGCGTAACCAGGGGTAGTGAATACAATAAAAAATTCTTTCGCAATTTTCGTAATTTGGCCATAAATTTTTACTCCGATATTGGAAGTAGCCGATTCCAGTTTCAGATGAAATGAGACTGAAATATCTACAATTTTTCTGTTTACGAGAATTTCCAGTTCTGAAGTTTTCAAGGACGAAATTGGTGAAGACGTCAATGTGTGTTGCGTGTAATTTTAATTATTCGAAAATAAAGTAAATAAATAAATAAAAGTTGAAATGTCATAATCCACTTTAGGTGGATTGTGATTATGTTTGCAAAAATATCAACAAAAAATCAAAAAAAAAATCAAAAATGAAAAAAGAAAAAAGAAAAAAATTAAAAATTTGTTGTTTGTATTTAATTTGGAAAGTTGTAATTAATAATTGAGAGATGATCACTTCTACTATAAATAGAGGTGATCACCTCTCATTCTTCTTCATGCTTTCTTTCAAAGTTCTCTTATAGAATTTGAGAAAGAGTATCTTGTGTGTTTTATTTTTTAAGTTTTCTTGTAATTTTTTTTTTCTTTTGGTAATAAAATTATGCATTTTTTTTTCAAATCATGAGTAACTAATTTCATCATGCTGGGGTAAGGAGTGAAACTTTTAATATAAGAATATAGATTAATATTATTTATATTATAATATATAAATTATAATATGAATAAGTAATTTAAATCTGGATTAATTATTGACAAACTTTGTTACCGCCTATATGGCTGGTTTTTTTATTTTTTTGGCATAATTGAGTACCTAACTGGACTTGTTATAGACAAATGTTATCACCGCCTTTTTGACAGATTTTATATGTTTTGGTATAGAATTCCTGAAATAAATTAACTGGGTGGTAATAATAATTTGTATATTATAAAAAGTAAGATTTTATAATAATTGAAATGTTAAGAGTGGATCTCCTAACCCCCAGTATTTTAATTTATTATTGTAGTTCAATTTAAAAAATTTCCATCAATTCAAACAAATCTAATAATTTTTTCACTCGAATTGTTATTTTTTTACTAAATTATTCTTTGTGCATCGACCCTGGACTTACCGGGTTATTTATTACTTCGATACTCTTATACTTGAGAGTAAATAATCATTTTTTTAGCGTGTCACAAGTTGCCCATAAAAATTCATGAGCCGATCACGAGATGGAGTGGAATAGGTATTGGCAAGCACGCTCCAAGCATCATGGGAAGTACATACAATTGTCAGAAAAAAGACTAAGGTTGAGGAGAGAGAGCCAAGAATTGTGTTGATCAATAATTGGTCTTGGCGAATCCATAAGGTATATGCGGGGTTAGGTATAGAACCAGTGTCTGTGTGAAGAGTCGATGGAGGACAAGGGTTGGATCTATCCACATAGCCGAGAAGATCATATCCAATTAAGAGTGAAGATAATTATATGTGTCAAAAGGCATAATTGCTAGAGGTGAGTTTGAGAGGGCATTGAGCTGAGATATTGAGAACAGTAAAGGATGAGGAAGAGTCAGACGAAACTGAGAGGGATGGGTTGGTGGTGGAGGATGTGGCAGATGAGGAAGATGGCGCATGGATAGTTTGGGAAGCCATGAAATGATCCATTAAAACTTGATACCATGTAGAGAATGTAATTGAGAAAAGAGTTTGATCGTAATTACATTTTCTTTTTAGTTTGTACATGGATATAAATAACAATACTTGAGCTTATCTTTATAAAAGAAGATATACTAAACTTATTTATGTACATTTAAATATGTAAATTTGAGCCGAATATTATCCATTATCCTTAACATTTTTATCAGTTTTGGGTATGTTAGTTTGATGGTATCCTCAATACACTCACAGTACATCAAGATTCGAGTTATGTCAGCACTAAAATAGGCTTCTTATGTCAATATTTATTAGCACAAGAAACCAAATTGTGCATGCTCACGTACTCCAAAATGGAGAAGAAATATACATATTGTTTCAGAAGTTAGAAAACTTCTATGGCATTTTAAAAGATTTTTTTTTAAAATGCCACAGACACATAATAGTGATGGTGATATGACCTTGTCGTCCTTCTCTTCGTGCAACGACCATAGGATGTGTTAGAGGATCGTGGGATAAAGTTGCCACACAAGTAAAATGAAATTGAGAATAATTGTTAGTTCAGAAGGCGATGCCTACCATTTAACAATATAATAATAATTAGAAGGCTTACCCTACCATAAATCTTAACAATAAAATAAAGTAATGAGACACAGATTTAATGTGGTAAAATCCTCAATGTGAGGGAAACATCCACGGATAAATGTAGAATGATTTCACTATAATGGAAATAATTTTACAACCTCTCTCTAAACACAATGAGTGAATAATCTCACACTCTCTTAGAATAAGAGAACTAAAACTCTTTCACAAACTCTTAATAAGAAACTATATTTTCTCTATTAGAATACAGAGAATTTGGTTGAGAATAGGATGAAGAATATAATGAAATGAAGCATCTATTTATAGGCATGAGATTCACTGTGCAAATAGTGAATTCTAATTTTTTATTTTATTTTATTTTTATGCATGTGGGACCCACCCAAAATAATTAATATATTTTTCAATTAATTATTGTCAACAACAATTCTCTCACGTGGAAACTTGATTGAGAACCAATAAGTTTTCATACCATCATTTATATATTATCGTCTTCAAGCTGCTTACGTTTCTTCTAAGCCATAAGAGGATCTACACCATACAAACTTGTCTGTATTGATAGGCTTGGTCATTACGTCTGCAAGGTTCTCATTGGTGTGTACCTTCAACAGGTCCACACTGTCTTGTTCCACTACTTCACGAACAAAGTGATATTGTACCTCGATATGTTTTGTTCTTGAATGAAATGCTGGATTCTTTGCAAAATACAAAGTCTTGTTTATGCCCGAGCTCCTCCAATAACTTTTGAAACCGAATAGCTTCTTTGCAAGCTTGTGTAGTTGCCATGTACTCAGATTCTATTGTAGACAAAGCTACAACACTCTGTAACTTGGATACCCAGCTCACTGCTCCTCCTGTAAGTACAAACACATAACCCGTGGTGGATTTTATTTTGTCAATATCTCCTGTAAAATCTGAATTCACGTAGCCCCTGACAACTAATTCTGATCCTCCATAACATAATGCAGCATCTGAGGATCTTTTTATATATCTAAGGATCCTCTTAACAGAATTCCAATGCTCTCTATAAGGATTCGCCATAAAATGACTAACTGCTCTCACCGCTTATGCAATGTCTGGTTTTGTACAAATCATGGCGTATATTAAGCTTCCCACTGCTGATGCATACGGTACTCGAGACATCTATTTCTTCTCAGCTTCATTGATAGGACACATAAAAGAGGATAACTTGAAATTAACAGGAAGTGGGGTAGAAATTAGCTTACTATTTTCCATGTCAAACCACCGTAAGATTTTCTTCAAGTAGTTTTTCTGAGAAAGCCAATTCTTCTTGTTATTTTTGTCTCGGTGTATTTGCATCCCTAGAATCTTGTTTGCTGGTCCCAGATCTTTCATGTCAAACGCCCTAACTAACTGTGCCTTTAAATCTTGGACTCAATCTTTGTTAGGGCATGCTACTAACATGTCGTCCACATATAACATCAAAATAATGAAGTCATCATTTACAAACCTATTGTAATATGTACAATGGTCTGAACTGAGTATGTTGTACCCAAGTCAAATAATGAAGTAATCAAATCTCTTATACCAGCATCTCAGCGCCTATTTGAGACCATATAGAGATTTGTTCAACCTGCAAACCAAGTTCTCCTTGTCTATTTCAGCAAAACCTTCTGGTTGGAGCATATAAATTTATTCTTCAAGTTCCCCATGAAGAAATGCAATTTTTACATCCAACTGTTCCAGATGTAGGTCAAAAGTAGCACATATATCCAGGACCACTCTGACTGTTATAAGTCGAACCACCGGAGAAAATATCTCGTTGAAATCAATCTCTTATTTCTAAGCATATCATTTCACCACCAATCGTGCACGATACCGTTCCATTTGATCATTGTTATCTCGCTTGATCTTGTAAACCCATTTATTACCAACGGCTTTTCTTCCACGTGGTAATGATACTAGATCTTATGTATTATTTTTGTATAAAGCTTCTATTTCTTCTTGCATTGTTGCCATCCGCAAAAATGCATTGACCGGCGTAAACACACACGTATAACGCAAGCGCACGTATCGTTCAAGTAGTATAAAAATATCGATCCCACGAGGACTTAATTCCTACTTGTTGTTATTAATTGTTGAATCTATTTATTTACAAATATCTAATTAAATGAAGAAGAGAGAGATTGTTTGTTTGTTTGGTTGAAAGACTTTGCTAAATAAATAAATAAATAAAAAGACAAAAGAAAATA
Organism: Zanthoxylum bungeanum; assembly: GCA_019454045.1. Classification (NCBI taxonomy): domain Eukaryota; kingdom Viridiplantae; phylum Streptophyta; class Magnoliopsida; order Sapindales; family Rutaceae; genus Zanthoxylum; species Zanthoxylum bungeanum. Next base: position 22,472 of record SKCR01045117.1, read on the forward strand.
CTAAGGAAAATAACAAAAGACACTAAGATCTAGGGTTGTGATTTATTCCAATATCATTATAAAGATGAAGTGATTATTTTATAGTTAGGAAATACAATGATTTATTAACCTGGAACACGAAATTATGCGAAAGCATCTGTCGATGGTCAGACACAAATACCCAGTATAACCCAATTGAACCATATTCTATGTCAACCACATTATCTGAATTCATTAAGATTAAGTTCCAATTATGGCTACCCTCGCCCGACAGGTATATTCCTATCATGTAAGGAAATCTATTGAAAGGGTATCTATCCTCAAGGAAGATCGTGGGCTATTAAGTCTAAGACTGAAACCTAAAATCCCTATGTCTAGTTCATTTTAGATTTACCTAATCAATTTTATTGGTGATCAGACAACAAAAAGCATTAAGCTTAAGACTTAATAAATAAACCTTTAAATTACCCAAACTATAAAATAATCCCTTATTAACCGGTGATATTGAAAATCATCACAACCTTAGAAAAACTAACACATAATTATGACTAGTAAAAACATAAAATTAAAAGACATAAAGTAAAAATGCTAAAAAGTAAATTACAATAAAATAAAATGCTAAGGTAAAAAGAATTACTTTTACAACTACTAATTTAGATATCTCCCATAAAATAATATATAAACTTGTGAGAATATTACCAACCGACCAGTCTGGCAGTATCCTGATTAAGTCAAATTAAGTCCAACCAGCCATTAAGGCGGAAGCAAAAATAAATTTACCAACCGACCAGTCTGGCGGTATCCTTGATTAGTCAGGTTTAAACCAGATTAAAATTAAATTGCCAACCGACTAATATAGCGGTATCCCTTATTAAGTCAATATTTTAAATAGTTAATATATTAATTTTAAGGGAGATTAATCTAAATAGTAACAGTAAAAGAATTACCTTTCACCCTAGCTGGGAAATTACTTTCTCATGAATAGTAAAAACTGTAAAAAGTAAAAAGTAAAAATTAAATTACTATTATTACAAAAGTAATAAATTACAAACTAAAAATTAAAAAACTAAAAAAAATAAAAATTCTAGAGAGAGAAACTCTCTCTAGAGAGAGAAATCAAGAGAGAGAGAGTGTTTTGAGAGGTTGTCTAAAATCTGAAAATTCGCGCAGTATTTATAGAAATATTTTTCACTGTTTCGGCGTCGCGACGCTGGATTTTTCACTATTTGGTCGACGTGGCACGATGAGAAGGCGACACGTGGCATTGCGGCTGACTGTTCACGTGACACGTGTCAAGGCGGCTAAGACTCAATTATTGTGATGACGTCATGCTGATGTGGCGATGACGTGGCGCTGATGTGGCGATGACGTGGCGTTGGCATGTGTTGGCGTGTTGGCAATTGTCGGCACAATAGGATTGCGACACGTGGCGACACGTGTCACGCGGTGATTGGCTGATGCTGAGGTGTCAAGTTGACTTGGTTGACCTTGTGACGTGGCTGATGACGTGGCATGACACATGGCATGTTGACTCGTTGACCGCTGACATGGCTGATGACAAGGCGACACGTGTCAAGTCAAAGTGTCGGCAGCATATGATGTTGACACGTGGCACGGCGCACGTTAGCAGATTCGTTGTGATGGTGACACGTGGCACGGCGCATTTTAGCAAAGTCAAACTTCTCAAATCCTGATCAGTTGACCAGGCGCACGTTAGCAGATTCGGCTCACGCTGGGCGTCGCGACGCGGAAGGTCTGGGCGGCGCGACGCTGGAAATTACCAAAATGCCCTTTTTCGCCAATTTTCACACTGTTTTACTCCAAATCACCTCCAGAATGGTCCTGAAACTTTAATTATCTACAAAATAACACAAAACACATCAAAACATTCACAAAACTCAAGAAACTATACAAAATATTAGATTAAATGAGTGGGAAATAGTGATATAAATACCACTCATCACACCCCCAAACCTAACATTTTGCTAGTCCTCGAGCAAAATACAGAATAAAATAACAGAATAAAATTTAACTAAGCCATTTTCGTAGGGATCACGGTTGCATTTAGCATATGCAACAAGCCTTTAAACCCCTAGGTGTCCCTAGTGGACGAGTTGTAGTCTCGTGAGGGTTTACAGCAATGATACCCACAAACATTTTACAAAAGTAAAAAAGGTATTAAAACTAATGCACACAAAAGCAAAAAGACAAGCGAAAAGAGAATAAAGAAAGTTAGTAACTAATCAGGTGAAACTTCTACTACAACACGTTACTAGTTGTTTTGTTTCTTTCTAAATTACCGAATAAGTAAATTCTCCGATTATTTTTACCATTCTCCATATACACAGTCAACAAAATATTAAACAACTCATTTTTGCCCACAATAGTCATAAGTGCAGTCGATAAGAGAGTAATATTTTTGTCCTAAAGTTCTATCAGATTTCACACCTTTTTATAGTAATGAATTTTTCTGATTTTTCTGATTTTTTCTTTGATTTTCTGAATTTTGACTTTTTATTTATATACAATACCTTCCGTCTATGTAGCGAGCTTTGGGTTGGTGACTCCCAAACCAGTTGGCTTTAGGGCACCAGGTGTTAAGACACCTCTACGAACTTAATTACTCAGACTTCAGATATGAATATATTTTTGCAGTATCTTTGATCCATGTAGCGAGCTTTGGGCCAATGACTCCCAAACCAGTTGGTTTTAGGGCACTAGGTGTTAAAACACCCTTACAGACTTAATAACCCGGATCTTGGATACTTTATTTTTTTTATTTATTTTTTTGTATTCCATAACTATTTATAGATGCTTCTCCTCCAATTAAACTAGAGCACGGAATATTACAAACTTTTCAATTTTAGCTCATGTCCGTATGTTTCCATGTAAGTTCATAATACCTGTCAACTGAACATAAGAAGATTCATTTTAGTCAGATTTATGGAGAATTCATAAATTAAATAATTCAAAATGAAATAAACAAAAATTAACTTATTTCAAAATAAATGGATTGAAATACGTCTCAAGAGTGGAAACTCCTTAATCGGCTATTTCTTACCAATTCACCTTTTAGTTAAAATAAAAACACAAAAATGCAAAATATTTTTGTAATTTTCTGAAAATTTTTCAATTTTTTTTTATTTTTCGAAAAATTTTGGACTAAATAAAAACACAATACAAACAAGTATTATTAAATACCTCACCCCCAAACCTAAATGAGACATTGTCCCCAATGTCTTAAAAGTAGAAGAAGAGTTTTAGAAAATTGTACCTGGTTAGTTGAAATTCTACAGGAAATTAAAGGTTAAGATCCAGATTTATTCGTCGCTTCTTACCACGATCGTCCTCGGACCAATTTATCTTTGAAATGATAGGGTCAACTTTCGGTTCATAGGCTATGAGTTGGTCAATTAGATCTGGAGCAGTTCTGGCAGTAAAGAGGAGTTCTTTCATAGGTTTTGACACGAACCCATTTCTTCGAGCATCATCAAGAAACACACAAAGAAAATCATAAAACCCATCAACGTTGTACAGCCCAATTGGTTTCTGGTGTATGTTTAGGTTCGCCCAAGATAGTACAATAAAAATTTCCTCCAATGTACCCAAGCCACCTGGCAAAGCAATAAAAGCATCAGAACGGTTAATCATTTCTACCAGTCGTTCAGACATACCTGGTACGATCAGTTCCTCTCCGTTTGTTGGTTCAATAAGATTCGCTTCTGCCAAGGGTTTTGGGATGATTCCCAAAACATGATTGCCTCCTTCCTGTACGGCCTTTGAAACGATCCCCATAAGTCCAAGATTGCCTCCGCCATATATTAGGTGCATATTCCTTGCTGCTAAGACTCGACCCAATTCCTGTGCTGCTTCTATGTATTGTGGTTTAGTACCTACAGTACTACCGCAAAACACACAGATGTTCTCAACTCGTCTTCTTGAAGTGGCTTCCATTTTTTTTTATGTATTTCTTTTACAACTCTGGATGCCTTCAAAAGTGCAATGACGGGCCGAATTTATAGTACCTGAAAAGGGTGAATACAATAATAGCACAAGTATCTTCCAGAGGACGATTGTTAGCTAAATAACAAAATGAATCGTGAAAGGTCAAAAAGTCTGGATCCTGTCTACTAAAATAAAAATAATTACAACAGAAAAGCGTATCAAAGCAATAATTAAGGCAACGGAATTGTGTACGCAATACGCTACTCGTTTGGTATATAAATCCATTAGGATGTGTCTCAAGACTTAATTCTTTACTCAGCCATCAAAATGAATTAGCTCTCTTCTTTTTGATTGTTAAACACAATTCCTTCTGTATTAAAATGCTCCGTTTGTGCTTTTCCCTACAAAAATAACACACAAAATTAAAAAAAATTCACACTATGTATACACAAAAGAGATTAGAAGATATTACCTAGTCAGCTGAAATTTTACAGGAAAAATTATCATAAGGAAAAATTTATGTCCAATTTACGTTTTTTACCACGATCGATAATTACCATTTTTTTTAGTGAAAATTTCGACAGAGTCTCCTCTAAAAACTCAAAATTTCCCCAAATTCATCCTAAAAAATTATCACCAATCAAATCCCAACTTTGGTATTTTTCAGAAAAATCCGACAGAGTCTCCCCTGAATTTTTGATTATCCAACACAACCTAAATCTAACAAATGCCACAAACACTCCAATTCAACTCTTCGCCCCCAATTCTACAAAATTCCATCGATCTGGCAATTCTAAACTCAGAATTTAGCCGGTTATTCTCTGCCAAACTTTCAAATTCACAATCCTCCAATTTCAACAAAGTCAACCACAAACTCATTCAAATTTTTTTTTATTATCCCCTTTACTGCCAAAATTTATCAAATGCCACAAATACCCCAATTTAATTCTTCGCCCCCACAACTACGAATCAAACTACCAACATCCAACACTTCGTAATCCAATCCACAGTCATAAGCAACCAAATCACAATTCAATTTTTTTTCAGTTTACCCAATTACCAAATCAACTTTTTTATCGAATCATTACCGTATATTGGTTTCTGGTTCAGCAATTGGTTCGGTTGCTCGGTTGTTTTGGGCGTGGTGTTGTTCTCGGTAGTGAGAGTGATGGGTCGGTTTTGGAGTATCTCGGCTTGCGGAGGTCGGCTTTGGTAGTCACGGCAAGACACGGCAGTGGTGACTGGTTCGGTTCTGTGATGTCTTGGAAATGGGTCACAGCTCTGTTAATGGATTCGTGGTGGGTAGTTTCGGTCAGATGGTGGTGCTCAGAACCGGCGATGAAGGTCTCGGCAAGGATGAAGATGGTGTCGATCTCTGCGATAGCTCACGGTGATGATGGTTCGGTTTTGACTCAGCGAAGGAAGGGCTCGGCTATGGGGTTGCTGGTTTGGTGAGTGGCGGTTTGGGCGAGGTGAATCTTGGTGATAGGCTCGGCCATGGTGGGTTTCTGGTTTGGTAGATCTCGGTTGTGGCGGTGTGGTTGTGATGAGTGGTTCACGGCTCGGCAAGGGTGGTGGTTATGGCTTCAGTTCAGCTTCGGTCGTGGATTTTGGCGGTCTCACGGTGGCTAGATGGTTTGGTTTGGCAAGGATGGCTCACGGCAGATCTTGGTGTTTGGTGAGTGGTGACTGTGATGATTCTCGGCTGTGGATGGAATTGGCTGCTGGGTTGAGAGAAAATGGTGAGATCTATGAAGAAGGAGGAGTGATCTGTGCGTGGTGGCTGCTGGTTTTAGGCTTGTAAACAAACCAGTGTCGCGACGCTGAAATTGGTCGTGCGTCGCGACGCTCGGTAATTTTTAGGGATTTTTTTTTTTTGGCAAAACCATGTCTTGCGACAGATAAATCCATAAGACTTCTTACTCGGCCGTCTTTTCTGGATTGACTTTGTATCTTCGTGATTTTGTCAAATTTTTATTTTGAAAATCCCGCTTGTACTGGCTTGCTTTGTCCTGATAAATTCCATTTTAATTTTTCCTGCAAAAATAACACAAATCAAAAAGTTCACAAACAAAAATAAATAAATAAATAAATAAATTACAACAAATTGCATGGGTTGCCTCCCTGCTAGCGCTAAATTTTTCGTCTTCAGCCAGACGTGACTGAAATTCATCTGTTAAGGAGGTTTCAGTGTCGTTTTGGATGTCCTATCAAAGACAATCCCGTGAGCGTTGCTTTTGAATGGTCTCTTCCAACGGTAAAGTGGCAAAAAGAATTTTGTCTCATTCAGTGCTCATGTCACTTTTTTTGCTCCTTATTGTTCCAGTGGTTCCTGCAAAGAAAGAAAGAAAATCAGGAGGTCTCGTATGATGCTTGACTTGGAATGTAAATTCCATTTTGTCAAGCTTCTGAGTGGTTTCTTTGATTTGTACTCCCCAAAACACAGCGATGCTTCTCCTGAATGCTCTGGATCTTTAATAAGGTCAGATATTTGCTCTTCTATTTGCTCTGCTTCTTGCTCCACCTTTTCTTCACAGATGTATTTGAAAATTTCTGCATTCAGCTCTCATCTGTCATCTGTGAAATACATGTTTCAAAATTTTCAACCTGAAAAGAAATGTTAGATTTTAGGTCTTCATCCTCTGATCTGGTTGAAATGATTGGCTCAGGTAGATCTTCTTCAAACATTTGTGCAATGGAATCTCCAAGATCTTCATTTTGAGGATACAGAATTCCATCCTCAATTTTTGATGCAGTTGGAACAAATATTTCAGCTTCATCCTCGTCAGAATCTGAATAATAAAAATCAAATCGACACTTTGTCGGTTCGGGTTCCTGAACTGATACCTCTGGTTCTTGATTTTCCTAGCCTCCTCCTCTGTTAAGGTGTCATCGTGGATTTCTGGGTACTCGAAGGCTTCATCAGTGTCATCTGAAACTGGTTCTTGAGGTATGATGTTCTGGTTTTCTATTAATTGTCTGATCTGATCTGTCATTCTCTGTATGGATTCTGCGTTACTCTGAATTTGTGCATCGAATCGAGCTTCTTGTTCTTTGAACATGTGAATCAATTGATCTTCCTCGGATTGTTGTGGTTCTTGATAAGGATTGAAGGAAGATGGTGGATAAGATGGAAAATGTGGCTCTGTGAATTGTGATGGCTCATCATACCATGAAGGATTCTGATAGTTCTGCCACCCTGAATTGTAGTTGTACTCGCAATAATCGCTTGGGTGGTTACCATTACATATGTCACATCTCCACATTTCGTTCTGTTGAGCAAAAGTAGTATTACTTGGTTCTGGAATCCAGTGATAGTCATTGGGCTCAACAACAGGCCTCAGAAAACCGGACTGTTGCTCCCAGATTTGGGGTGTATCTTCTTGTAAAGTTCGTGATCTTTCAATCTCCCAGTAGTGTTCCATTTTTTAATCACCTGAAAACAAAAGAAATAAAAATTACAAAATAAAAGAAAGAAAATTAGATATAAGTAATTAGATAGTTTCAAAATTAACAACTCAAGAAAATTAAGTCCCCGGCAACGGCGGCCAAAAACTTGACCGGCGTAACACACACGTATAACGCAAGCGCACGTATCGTTCAAGTAGTATAAAAATATCGATCCCACGAGGACTTAATTCCTATTGTGTTATTAATTGTTGAATCTATTTATTTACAAATATCTAATTAAATGAAGAAGAGAGAGATTGTTTGTTTGTTTGGTTGAAAGACTTTGCTAAATAAATAAATAAATAAAAAGACAAAGAAAATACTAAGGAAAATAACAAAAGACACTAAGATCTAGGGTTGTGATTTATTCCAATATCATTATAAAGATGAAGTGATTATTTTATAGTTAGGAAATACAATGATTTATTAACCTGGAACACGAAATTATGCGAAAGCATCTGTCGATGGTCAGACACAAATACCCAGTATAACCCAATTGAACCATATTCCTATGTCAACCACATTATCTGAATTCATTAAGATTAAGTTCCAATTATGGCTACCCTCGCCCGACAGGTATATTCCTATCCTGTAAGGAAATCTATTGAAAGGGTTATCTATCCTCAAGGAAGATCGTGGGCTATTAAGTCTAAGACTGAAACCTAAAATCCCTATGTCTAGTTCATTTTAGATTTACCTAATCAATTTTATTGGTGATCAGACAACAAAAAGCATTAAGCTTAAGACTTAATAAATAAACCTTTAAATACCCAAACTATAAAATAATCCCTTATTAACCGGTGATATTGAAAATCATCACAACCTTAGAAAAACTAACACATAATTATGACTAGTAAAAACATAAAATTAAAAGACATAAAGTAAAAATGCTAAAAATTAAATTACAATAAAATAAAATGCTAAGGTAAAAGGAATTACTTTTACAACTACTAATTTAGATATCTCCCATAAAATAATATATAAACTTGTGAGAATATTACCAACCGACCAGTCTGGCGGTATCCTGATAAGTCAAATTAAGTCCAACCAGCCATTAAGGCGGAAGCAAAAATAAATTTACCAACCAACCAGTCTGGCGGTATCCTTGATTAGTCAGGTTTAAACCAGATTAAAATTAAATTGCCAACCGACCAATATAGCGGTATCCCTTATTAAGTCAATATTTTAAATAGTTAATATATTAATTTTAAGGGAGATTAATCTAAATAGTAACAGTAAAAGAATTACCTTTCACCCTAGCTGGGAAATTACTTTCTCATGAATAGTAAAAACTGTAAAAAGTAAAAAGTAAAAATTAAATTACTATTATTACAAAAAGTAATAAATTACAAAACTAAAAATTAAAAAACTAAAAAAAATAAAAATTCTAGAGAGAGAAACTCTCTCTAGAGAGAGAAATCAAGAGAGAGAGAGGTGTTTGAGAGGTTGTCTAAAATCTGAAAATTCGCGCAGTATTTATAGAAATATTTTTCACTGTTTCGGCGTCGCGACGCTGGATTTTTCACTATTTGGTCGACGTGGCACGATGAGAAGGCGACACGTGGCATTGCGGCTGACTGTTCACGTGACACGTGTCAAGGCGGCTAAGACTCAATTATTGTGATGACGTCATGCTGATGTGGCGATGACGTGGCGCTGATGTGGCGATGACGTGGCGCTGGCATGTGGTTGGCGTGTGTTGCAATTGTCGGCACAATAGGATTGCGACACGTGGCGACACGTGTCACGCGGTGATTGGCTGATGCTGAGGTGTCAAGTTGACTTGGTTGACCTTGTGACGTGGCTGATGACGTGGCATGACACATGGCATGTTGACTCGTTGACCGCTGACATGGCTGATGACAGGCGACACGTGTCAAGTCAAAGTGTCGGCAGCATATGATGTTGACACGTGGCACGGCGCACGTTAGCAGATTCGTTGTGATGGTGACACGTGGCACGGCGCATTTTAGCAAAGTCAAACTTCTCAAATCCTGATCAGTTGACCAGGCGCACGTTAGCAGATTCGGCTCACGCTGGGCGTCGCGACGCAGAAGGTCTGGGCGGCGCGACGCTGGAAATTACCAAAATGCCCTTTTTCGCCAATTTTCACTGTTTTACTCCAAATCACCTCCAGAATGTCCTGAAACTTTATTTATCTACAAAATAACACAAAACACATCAAAACATTCACAAAACTCAAGAAACTATACAAAATATTAGATTAAATGAGTGGGAAATAGTGATATAAATACCACTCATCATGCATTTACATCTTTTGTAGCTTCATGAAAAGTTGATGGCTCTTCATCCTTTGTTAGAAGATAATATGCAATGTTACTCTCCATATCATACTCTGGGTGCCAACCTGGAGATCTTCTCTCTCGAGTTGATCGACAGACTTCAGAAGCTTCAAACTCGACTGGTTCTTGTACCTCGTGCTCTGGTACTGCTTCAGAAAAATATGAATTTTCTTGATCTAGATTATTTTCCACCAGTATTGTTGTAGTATATGTACTTTCTTTGGGAGTGTTATCATTTCCTTATTTCCGCAGTTGTTCTTCTGTAAATATCACATCTCTGCTGATGATGATCTTGTGGGTAGTGGGATCCCACAAGCGATACCCCTTTACTCCATCAGTATAACCCAAGAAAATATATTTTCTATATTTTGGATCTAGTTTTGTTCTTTCTTGAGCGTTGTACATCACACATACAAGACAACCAAAAATGTGAAGAGATGAGTAATCAGCTGACTTTCCGCTCCACATCTCCATCGGTGTCTTCAAATCTTTGGCAGTTGATGGAGATTTATTTACAACATAAAATGCTGTATGAACTGCTTTTACCCAATAGCACTTTGTTAGACTAGTTATTCTGAGCATAGTTCTTACTCTTTCCAGCATCATTCTATTCATCCTTTTGTTGGGGTTGGTGCTCAGAGCGCCAATCCGGACCGTATTTATGTATGATTCATGAATACGAACATCCATTTTTCCATAATATTACTTATTTATGGTTTCACCTCTTGTTTTTATATACGTATTTGATCTGATTATGATTAGATTGAAACTAAATGTGGTTTAGTGATATGTATATATTAGACAAATGTATGATAATATATAATGCAGTACACAGTTACAAAGGTAGTTTGTAATTGACATTGGGAAGTGTCACTGCTAAATGTATATTATCATACATAGTTCCTGGTTAAGATTTACTAACACGAGTCGGTTAGTCAAATCCTTTGAGACCAGTACATGTCGTATGTCGAGACTTGGTCCGATGGTTTATCCCAATGAACCATGAGTCTGGGGAGACTCGTATAGACATGTAGGTGTTTATAGTGGATAAACACTGAAAGACTCACCGAAGATTCTTAATGGATGGTACACCAACGTCAATAAGAATCTTCTCGGGTTGAGTAGCATAGTGGTCCTTCGACTTGAGATACCACAGTGGATGTATGAGACATCCTCCACACTTAGATGGAAGTCACGTCACCGATCTATTTAGATCAGACATCCGCATGTTCGTTGGGTGTGGACCAATCCTCAGGATATCCTGTGTGTATCAAGATAGGATCCGCCAGTTCTGTGTACAGAGCATAGTTAGTCTATATATGATTAGCAGTCTGTTAAATATGTGGCCACAATATACTTCAGAAGTAAGTTCCAAATGTTATTTAGAGATTGCTAATAGATACGTCGACGAGATAATACCTATAGAGATTTGACGTTTACATCTATATCTCTGGTATTATCCGGATACATGTGACGGAGGGATTATACGTATGCAATGACCTCGACCTGTATGATTCAGCTAGTTTATCCGTGGTCGTCATAATTTACGGGTGGATAAATTATGGACACGAAATTAGATTTTGTGACGGATATACTTGAATCTAGAGAGTCTCACTAATGAAATATACTCGTAGAGCACTATGGCGACTTTTATAAATAATGATGATTATTTATAAATCGTTTAAACGTTAAACGAAAAATACATGCGAACGGGCCGAACCGTCATTTCCTAATTAATGTGTATTTGTATTTAATATATGATATTATTAAATACACATTAATAAATTGTCAAATAAAAGTATTTGACATATATCATTAATATATTTATTTGAGATATTTAAAGTAAATATAATACATATATTTGAGATATTTGTATTTAATTAATTAATTAATTGTTAAATGATTAATATAATTAAAATATAAATATCTCACCAAATGATAAAGTTAGGAAATGATTGTAAGTGTTATTGTTGACTTATACATTAAAGGAAAATGTTGTCAAATTGAATTTGACTTCTTTAGATATTTGTTTTAAATTGTTTAAAATTGAAATATCCATTTTTCTTTTATTTTCTTTAATTTCGGCCAACACCCTAAACTAAATATAATTTTTATATTATTAAGTTGCAATTGTTGACTTGGTTGAATAATTCATTAAAGTATAATGATTTAGAAAACAAGTTGACAAGTTGTAAATTAAATGAAACAAAAAATAAAATATCTAGATATTTCTTACCAATTTCGGCCAATGCTTAAATTTATGAGTATATATTGTTTTGTTTCATCTTTTAGGGTTAAGACAAGTTCATTAGATACCAAATAAACATAAAAGAAGTTGAGAGAAAAGCTTGAAGGCTAAAGGAAAAAAGCTTGGAAATCTTTGAATTTTGAAAGTTTTTCTTTAAAGTTTTCAACATGAAAAATATTTCTAACATGCTTAGCATCATTTGTGTTGCTTTGGTGTTATCTCTCTTCTTATAGTTTGTGTTTATTTTGGTTGTGAACTTTGATGAAAGATTGATGCATGTAAGTAAGCTTGAAATGGTTTCAAAGCTTTACTTTTGATTTTTGGAAAATCAAGTTGCCATTCTAGAGTTGGTAAGCCATTCCTTGGTGACCTAGAATTTTTCTAGAGTTGTTTCAAAGTGGTGAGGCTAGATTGGTGAAATATTGAATGGATTAAAGTGTTGGATTTTGTAAATTTGGTGAAATTGGACAATTTGAAGAAATTGAAAAATTAGGGTTCATAACCCACTCCAAATTTTGGGCTTTTCATATATGTGATGTATTATGGTATGAATATGATGCATGTAAAATTTTAGGTTGATTGGATTTGATCTTGGCATGTTTGAACTAAAGGGACCAAATTACAATTTATTGAAAATTTTGGGTGGCTCACGGCATTAGACTAAAAAATGGGGATTTTGTGTGAAATCTGATTGATGCATTAGATGGTTGAAAAAACATTTTAGAAATGATTTAGAATCATCCAAATTATATTTGATAATTTTGGGCTAAAATAATCAATTTATAAAGTTTTGGGGCAATTCGGTGTATGGGCCAAAATTGGGCCCAGGGATAAAATCGACATTTACCACCAGGCCAACCACTAAATCTGGAGCCCATTAGTAGATCCACGGGCCGCCTCACGGTCCCAAACTCATAAAGATAAAGAAAGTCAAACGGACACCAGTTACGAAAATCAAGAAGAGGATCCGAATTCATAAATATCATCATGAAGTCGACAGTTTCGAGTGAGACATACGATCGTCGGTTATCAGACATAAACCACCTGAATTAAACCATCATTGAAGAAGACTCCAACGGGCAGAATAAGGACCCCGCGTCAGAGAACCTATAAAAGGGGAAGACGAAGCAATAGAGAGAGCTACTCCAATACACCGCCCTCACGGCTAGCAAATCTGTGGTTGAGGTATTCCATAGACCTTAACCCTTTCATCCTGAACTCATTCGCCCTTAAGCTAACTTGAGCGTCGGAGTGCCTACGGCTTCCACCACACCGGTGGGCAGTAACCTCCTCTTTCGCTCTACTCTTATTTTGCAGGTTCGTTCGTGCCCCTCAGCTCACTTTCTTGATTGTGGACCTCGACCGAAATCAGTTCTCACAATTTGGCGCCCACCGTGGGGCTAACGAGCGGATTTCGCAAAAATAAGACACACCAACAAAAAAGACAGAAATGGCCTCAAGCAATGAACAAAACCAGGATCCCTTAATGGCTCAACTTGCCATGCTCCAAGAACGACTACAAGCCCTTGAAGAGGAGAATCTAACGATGCGAAACACTAACGACAGTCTACAGAAAAAGATGGAGCAGTTATCATCCAATCCCCTGCATAATCCTCAAGGCCAAACCAGCAATCCAGACGACCGAAGCAATCCAACAATCCCGCAAAACAACAATCACCAGACTACTTCACAAGAGCCGAACATTCTCATCGATCCATCCCAACAGATCGCCACCTCTATCAGAAGAGAAATGACAGAATTCAAGGAAGCGATAATGTCGAGACTACCGGGGGTAAGGCTACCAGTCAGGAAAAGCAGGGCCGGAGCAATTTCTGATACCCCGTTCGTGGAGTCAATAGTTGCTGTCGATTTGCCCCGGAAATTCAGCCCACCCGAAATGAAGCCATATGATGGATCTGCCGATCCAGACGACCACATAATACACTACAAGTACAAATGATGTCAACCGGCTTATCCCCAAGTCAGTGGGAGGCTGGAATGTGTAGATGCTATTGGGAGACTCTGGCGGGACCTGCCCTTACTTGGTTCATTAACCTACCCTACAGGTCAATCGAGTCCTACCAAGAGCTAGCTGACAAGTTCGTGCAGCACTTTGCAAGTTCATGAAAATTAGAAAAGACTTCAGACGACCTTAATTCTATACAACAGAGAAGATGAGAGTCATTGCGGAGCTACGTGGCTCGGTTCAACCGAGAAAGAATTACTGTCCCGGATCTCCACCAGCCTACAGCAGTTGAGGCCTTCCGGAACGGACTACTTTATGACAGTGGACTCTACAAGAAATTGACAAAATTCCGGTGCTACACCATGGACCAAGTCATGGCACGGGCCCAGGTTGAGATAAGATGGGAAGAAGATAAAAGAAATAAAAGAAGGGAAGATGTTGCGAATGCCCGAGTGGACCGAAGGCCTGCTGCTCCCAGGCGACATGATAGCAGTATCCACTCTCACAAGGAAAGAGAAACCAACCGAGAGGAGAACGACGACCTTTCTACACAAGTATTGACAGACGACAAAGGCCATACAAAAGTAGGGAGGAGCTGCCAACAAGCAAACCCAGGCTACCGGATTACAACTTTACGATTTCTCCCGGGGAACTGGTCTCTGTGCTTAAGAAGATGGGGAATGAAGTAAAGTGGCCTCCACGCTCCAGGGACAATTCGACCAAAAAGGACACCAGAAAGTGGTGTGAGTTCCACAGGGACTATGGTCATACGACTGCAGAATGTGTGGCTTTGAGATTAGAAGTTCTGGAGCTACTAAACAAGGGTTTCCTGAGGGATTTGCTAACTGATAAAGGAAAAGCAACATTGGCGCGAAGGGACGAGAGAGATGGTCAAGGAGAAATTCCTACCCCACCACCCCCAATTAATAACACCGTTAATGTCATTTCAGGAGGATCGGGAATCAGTGGAGCAACATATTCAGCGGCTAAACGACATTCAAGGGCTCTGGCAAATAACACTTTACACACCTCGATGTCTGTAGAAAAAGTCTTCACGGATTTGACAATAGAGTTTCCAGACGACGGGGATTCACACAATTTAAATCCCCACCATGATGCTTTAGTTATTTCCTTGCAGGTGGCCAACTTTATGATCAAACGAGTACTGGTCGACACAGGCTCCTCGGCTAATATAATTTTCGCAAGTGCACTTGCTGACATGGGGGCCGAGCTGGATAAGGTAAATCGGCGGACGACAATACTGATTGGGTTTAGCGGAGAGCAAAAATTCACCATGGGGGAAATATCACTCCCAGTCTACGTAGCCGGAGTCAACAGAATGACCACGTTTCTGATCTTGGACAGCCCTTCAGCCTACAATCTGATCATGGGCAGACCTTGGATTCACGACATGAGGGCTGTGTCGTCTACTTACCATCAGGTAATAAAATTCCCTACCAAATGGGGAGTTCAAGAGATTAAAGGTGATAGATTGGCGTCAAGAAGCTGCTACCAGACGACTTTGAAGGTGAAAACGCCGTCAGCATAGCAATTACAGACTGGGCCTCGTGAACTGACTCTACCAAATATAGAGAAGCTTGACGAGGTCCAGATTCACTCTCAGTTTACAGATCACAAGGCATTAATTGGAGCTGATTTAGATCCCAAACTAAGGGCCGATCTAATTGAATTCTTAAAAAGGCGACACGACAGTTTTGCATGGTCTCACAAAGACATGACTGGAATCGATCCGCAGCTCATCACTCACGAATTACATGTTGATCCAGACCACACCCATGTTAGACAGAAAAGAAGGAAGTTCGCCCCAGAAAGGAACCGAATCATTGACGAAGAGATTCAGAAGTTATTGCAAAATGGAGCAGTTAAAGAAGTACAATTTCCGGAATGGCTTGCGAATGTTGTTGTTGTGAAGAAAAAGAATGGGAAGTGGAGAGTCTGCATCGACTTTACGGATCTGAACAAAGCTTGTCCTAAGGACTCGTTCCCTCTGCCACATATCGATTCAATGGTCGACGCAACAGCAGGGCATGAGTTACTAAGCTTCATGGATGCGTATTCAGGCTACAACCAGATCTTCATGCATCCAGACGATCAAGAGAAGACAGCCTTTGTCACAAACCGAGGGATTTTTTGTTACAAGGTCATGCCATTCGGCTTAAAAAATGCGGGAGCAACATACCAAAGGCTGGTCAACAAAATGTTCGACGAACAGATTGGGAAAACAATGGAGGTTTACATAGACGACATGCTAGTAAAATCCATCAAATCGGAGCAACACCTTAATCATCTGGAAGAAGCTTTCGACATCATGGACAGGTATGGAATGAAATTGAATCCTACTAAGTGTGCGTTTGGTGTAGCCTCAGGGAAATTCTTGGGGTACGTTGTCACTCGGAAGGGAATAGAAGCGAATCCAGACCAGATTAGATCGATCCTCGACATTCCATCCCCTTCCAGCCCGAAGGATGTCATGCGACTGACCGGGAGGATCGCCGCCTTAAACAGGTTCATCTCCAAATCAACAGATAAGAGTTTTTTGTTCTTTTCAGCTTTGAAGAAGGCAAACAGCTTTGAATGGACTCCTGCTTGTGAGGAAGCACTGGAAGGACTCAAACGGTACCTCACTACACCTCCCTTATTGTCAAAACCACACGACAATGAGCGACTCTACCTCTATTTGGGAGTTTCAGAACACGCGGTTAGCGGAGTTTTAGTGAGAGAAGAGTCGGGAACTCAACAACCAGTCTACTACATAAGCAGAGCATTGTTGGGAGCAGAATCACGCTACCCGTTGATGGAAAAATTGGTTTTCGCCCTTGTCACAGCCGCTCGAAAGTTGAGACCTTACTTTCAAGGACACCCGATCACGGTGTACACGACATATCCTTTAAGAAGCATACTCCATAAACCAGAATTGTCAGGTAGATTGATGAAGTGGGCAATTGAACTTGGGGAACACGACATAGCTTACCAGCCTAGGATCGCCATCAAATCTCAAGCACTGGCGGATTTCGTGGCCGACTTCGCCCCCGATCTCCTTGTGGCAGCTGAAACTGAGGTCAACTCCATCCAGCCGACAATACCTTGGAAGTTAGCAGTCGACGGGTCCAGCAACAAGAAGGGCTGCGGTCTTGGAATCATGATCACAACCCCGACAGGCGACACCTTGCAACAGGCAATCAAATGCGGTTTTAGAGTCACCAACAACGAAGCAGAGTATGAGGCATTGATCGCAGGGTTACTGTTAGCTAAAGAACTGGGAGCTATGGAGATAGAAGTAAAATCCGACTCCCAACTGATAGTCAACCAGATCGAGGGATCTTATCACGCCAGGGGTCAAGCAATGGCATCCTACTTAGAGAAGGTAAAAGAAATTCAGTCGACATTTGAGAAATTTTCCATAACCCAAGTCCCAAGAAGCGAAAATTCCCAAGCAGATGCATTGGCAACCTTGGGATCAACATGAAGGGTGATAAACCACGACAATTCATGTAGTTATATTTGTGTGGCTGCAATGATTTGGAAGAGAAAAGAACAGCCGTTGCAGCGCTCGATTCGGTCGACACCTGGATGACACCTATAGTCGAGTACTTACAAACAGGCTCGCTTCCAGACGACAAAGTGCAAGCCAGGAAAATCCAGAGACAGTCTGCAAGGTTCGTAGTGTTCGATGGCCAGTTGCTGAGAAGATCTTTCACAGGACCTTATTTGAAGTGCCTAACACGCGACGAAGCACAGCTTGTGTTGACCGAGTTGCATGAAGGGGAGTGTGGGAACCATTCTGGTGGCAGGAGCCTGGCTCTTCGAGCGCATTCGACTGGGTATTATTGGCCGACAATGAGAATTGACTCCACAGAATTCACTAAAAAGTGTGACAAATGCCAGAGATTTGCACCAGTTTCTCATCTTCCGCCAGAAAGACTAAATCCCATTATATCTCCATGGCCTTTTATGAAGTGGGGGATGGACATAGTTGGAAAACTCCCAACCGCGCTCGGCCAACGAGTCTACATGCTTGTCATGACAGATTACTATTCAAAGTGGATAGAGGCCGAATCATTCGCTAGAGTACGCGACAAAGAAGCTCAAACATTCGTATGGAAAAACATCATTTGTCGGTTCGGCATACCAAGAGAAATTGTGACTGACAATGGCTCTCAATTCATCAGCCATCACTTTCAAAACTTTTGCAGGAACTGGGGGATAAAGCTGAACTTTTCGACACCACGCTTTCCACAAGCAAACGGTCAGGCCGAATCGTCCAACAAGACAATCATGAACACCTTGAAGAAGAGGTTGGAGAAGTCTAAGGGCGCATGGGCGGATGAACTACCAGGGGTGTTATGGTCATACAGGACAACGGTGAGGTCTTCGACAGGCGAAACTCCTTTCGCATTAGCATTTGGAACGGAAGCAGTCATTCCAACTGAAGAAGTCATCCCTTCAACACGCTACCAATGGCTTAACGAAGAAAACAATCAACGACTAATGAATTTCAATCTCGACACGATTGAAGAGACAAGGGACCGAGCTTCCATTCGACTGGCCGCTTATCAACAAAGGATGGCCAGATACTTCGACAAAAACGTCAGGAGCAGGACTTTCAAGGCTGGAGATTGGGTCCTACGGAGAGTGTTCCAGAATACCAAGGAAATTGGAGACGGAAAGTTGGGTCCAAATTGGGAAGGCCCTTACCTCGTCACGACAGTTGTCGGGAAAAGAGCCTACAAGCTACAGACTATGGAGGGGACTCTCGTGCGCAACAGTTGGAACGCGGTGCATCTTAAGCGCTTCAACCGGAAAACACTTGTGTTTGTGGCTTGTTTGTTTGCATTTATTTTCTGTTAGTAGTTTTAAGAATGAATAAGGAAATCTGTTGAAGTCGTTCGACTAATTGCAATAAAAGAATGATAATTAAAATTTCAGTCGACATTTGTACAACAAATCAAAAGACCGTTCGATAGAATATCATACGATATGATTAACACATACAAAACACGATTGTTCAATTGAGGCTTCCGCCTCCCTCCTAAAACCACTAATTCAAACTTCATACAAAAATCTCAAAGTTAAGTTCAAGCCCTTAAACTTCTGAATCATTGCCGGGTACATCGTCGGTAGCCGTAGGAAGATTGGCAGGAACATCATCTTGCGTTTCAACAGCTTCCGGAACGACCTCCTCTCCATCTAAATGTTTTTCGACCTCTTCCATTTCAACAACAGCAATCGCATCTGGTTCCACCTCGTCCTTCTTCGACTCGACCTCCAACCCTTTCTCTTCACCATCGTCCTCCGTCGAAGAAGAGATACCGGCCTCACGCCTTTCATATTCTCTAATCCACCTCTCAGGCTTCCAGTCTACGTGTTTTCCAGCTACAAACTCCCTCATTAAATCACACATGTTTCTCATCATGGAGTCGATGGCAATGTCCTCCATTTGCTCTAGCAGTAATTCTTTTTCTTTCTTTACATTCTCGAAACCTTCTTTATAACTGTCGATGGTCAGCTCGGCCGTTTCTTTCTCCAACCTCAAAGCAGCCTTAACTTCCTTTAGTTCTTTCTCAAGCCCTCTTTCCTTCATTTGAGATGCGACCAGCCCGGACTTCAGCTCTGACGACTCATTCCTCACCACCGACAATGATTTCTCCAGCTCCTTGATTCTCCTTTGATTGGATTCCACATTCTTCCGCATGAATAGGCTACATTCCAGTGCCTGATGAAGTCGAGTCAGAACGTCATTCAAAAAAAAAAAAGCTCTACTCACTTGATAATTTAATGCGATGGCTTTCTTCATGGCCTCCACCGGGCCAATTTGTGCCAACCTTACTTCATCCCCTTCAAGAAGAAGCCCTTCCACGAATGAGTCAATGCTTGAAGGGTCAGATATTGCAGTCGACTCTCGTGGAACCTTTAAGATAAGGTTATCAGAGTCCTCTTCTACTTCCACTTCAGCAACAGACTTCCTTTTCTTCCCCGCAGAAACCGTTGCAGTCGACTTCCTTTCTCTGCGGCACCCTCACTTGAAACAACTTCTCTTTGTTGAGGCACATCCTCTTTTTCAGCCTCTAGCTCTTTTTTCTTCTGCTTCCTTGACTTCTTCCGGTTCTTCATTTCGTCGAGTGAAGCTACGGTGAATGGCCCAGTCATCATTTCCTCTGCGCATAAAAATTCTTCGGGTTTTAGAGGCTCTCGATATCTATATCCTCCATATAACTTTTGACACGACCATCTACAATTTATCACGGACAAAACGTCGTTACATGAGGCCAGAACTTTACCTTCTTCTCGTTGATAGATTTCCTTCCACAACGGAGTCGACCTTAACCTCTTTTCCGTTAAAATTATTTTACAATCCCTTTTTTCAGCCGACAAAGACATAATGGCTTTGGTGTTGGAGATTGTGCGTGCAGTCGTGATAAATGACTTGTTTCGTTGAGGATCTGCAACAACAAAAACTTGGTTATTCAAAGACACAAGTATGACTCAAAGATTAAAATTAAGCAAAAGTACGTTACTCACTCGACAAACACCAAAACTCGGGGATTCGACCAGCCCCGGTCGATCCAAATATACCCTCACCCTTTGCAAAGAAATAATAAGACTGCCAATTTCCCATATCATTAGTCGGCAATCCAGTAACTAAGTGCGTCTTTCTCTGACGAAGGATCAATGTATATCTTCCTTTCTCCTTCAAATGCTCCTTCAGGTAGTACGTCTCTAAAAATCCTTTACCTCAAAAAGTACTCCCAATTCGAAAGACAAACATTCAATCGACAATAAAATCCTCCACGCATTCGGCATCAGCTGTGAAGGAGCGACTCCGAAATGATCCAAAACCTCCCAAACCAGTCTCGGAATAGGAAACCTCAGCCCGACAAAAAATGGACGTACATAGAATCCCATCCACCCAGGAACCTTGTAATCGATTCTTTCATTCGACGAAGGCACCCGGAGTTCCAAAGAATTAGGGAACCTATACATACAGCTAAGTTCCCTCAACACTTTCCCAGTCATTCGACTTGCAGGATTTTTTGATAGCAAGTTAGTAGGCTCACTCGTGCATGGAAATTCACTCGGCTCCCCAACTGCGGGCAAAGACCTTAATGGTATAGCCTCAGTAGGAGTTTCTTGAGAAGGCCTAGCCAAGGTAACTACGCCACCCTCGATCAACTCCTGGTACGACCGATCTCTGTACTCTACATCCTCATTGGTCTCACTTGATGATTCTTTTGTTTCACTTGACGACTCGACATAACTATCAATCTTGGCACCTAAGCTGCCTAAAGATTCTCCACTCGACATCTTCCAAACGACAAGCATAAAAACAACTACACTCCCTAGTGACCTACCTCCTAAAGATCAAAACCCACAAACACAAATTTAAAACAAATCACACAAACCTAGAGATCAAACAGCCTAATTTACCTAAGAACAGTTTGAATATTCACTATGAATGTTAAAAGAAATGAAGAACAAGAGGAAGATTTCGAAGAATACCTTGAAACTCTTGAGAGCATTCCTTACTCGACTTCCGAATGAGGTGAAATGAAACACACAAAGCTCCTTTATACACGCTACCTAAGATTTGGCGCCAAAATTCCCGCCAAATAGACGCCTCGTTATTTGCATTAGGTCATACAGCATCTAATGGCACGTGGAAGAATCCAGAATCTTTCTATCGGGTATCGTCGAATGGAGAAAAGAATTACAACATCAGATATAGTGCGCTCACCACAATTTCATTTGAGTCATCCTCGTTTGACACGACGACATCAGAAATCGAAATACGTGTAATGGACTCATCAAGTCAGAGGCAGATTCTACGTTTAAACAACCGCTATTTCGAGTTGTTTGATCATTCAACGCCACCTCAAACATAAGATCAATGCAATTGGAACATAAATTCGACACAACATCTATACAAGGCTTGACGCAGTATCTACTCGCCATTCGAATTAGCACCTAATAAAATATAGGAACCATAGTAGCGACCACTCGACATACGCCTCATACGACAAGTCGAGTGTGATTACTCATGAACCACCATCTAGTTCAGTCGACCAGGGGACATCCCCAGATGACTCATGTCGAGTCATAGAATCATGGAATACACTCGCCTCATACGACAAGTCGAGTGTGATTATTCCCGAACCGCCATCTGGTTCGGTCGACCAGGGGACATCCCCAGATGACTCATGTCGAGTCATAGAATCATGGAATACACTCGCCTCATACGACAAGTCGAGTGTGATTACTCCTGAACCACCATCTGGTTCAGTCGACCAGGGGACATCCCCCAGATGACTCATGTCGAGTCATAGAATCATGGAATACACTCGCCTCATACGACAAGTCGAGTGTGATTATTCCCGAACCGCCATCTGGTTCGGTCGACCAGGGGACATCCCTCAGATGACTCATGTCGAGTCATAGAATCATGGAATACACTCGCCTCATACGACAAGTCGAGTGTGATTACTCATGAACCACCATCTGGTTCAGTCGACCAGGGGACATCCCCCAGATGACTCATGTCGAGTCATAGAATCATGGAATACACTCGTCTCATACGACAAGTCGAGTGTGATTACTCCTGAACCACCACCTGGTTCAGTCGACCAGGGGACATCCCCCAGATGACTCATGTCGAGTCATAGAATCATGGAATACACTCGCCTCATACGACAAGTCGAGTGTGATTATTCCTGAACCGCCATCTGGTTCGGTCGACCAGGGGACATCCCCCAGATGACTCATGTCGAGTCATAGAATCATAGAATACACTCGCCTCATACGACAAGTCGAGTGTGATTACTCCTGAACCACCATCTGGTTCAGTCGACCAGGGGACATCCCCCAGATGACTCATGTCGAGTCATAGAATCATGGAATACACTCGTCTCATACGACAAGTCGAGTGTGATTACTCCTGAACCACCATCTGGTTCAGTCGACCAGGGGACATCCCCGGATGACTCATGTCGAGTCATAGAATCATGGAATACACTCGTCTCATACGACAAGTCGAGTGAAATACTCCTGAACCACCATCTGATTCAGTCGACGGGGACATACCCCCGATGACTCATGTCGAGTCAAATATAATCATTGAACTCACTCGACTCATACGACAAGTCGAGTGAAATTACTCCTGAACCACCATCTGATTCAGTCGACCAGGAACATATCCCTGAGGATTCATGTCGAGTCAAAAAGATATCATGAAATACACTCACCTCATACGATAAGTCGAATAAGATTTCTCCTAAAACACCATCTGGTTAAGTCGACCGAGGACATACCTTTAATGACTCTTGTCGAGTCAAATTAAAATATGTTTTTGACCATCTTCGTACTACATGTCAAATGAAATGTCTTCTAAAAACCATTAACTGGTTCAGTCCGCATAAGGAAATTCCCCATAAACTCACGCTAGCCACAAACTAAAGGTATGAGTTCACCTACACTATACAACATGTCTACCAAGGTTAACATCAAAAAAGCCTTCGACAGTTTCAAACAAACCAATGACACCTCCTGGAATATTGTCAAAAGCGAAAGAAGACCTGAATTCTTCCTCCTCCTGACTGCATGACGGGACATCATGTGGATTAACTCTAAACCGACGCCAAGATCAGAGAAATAATTATCCATATCTTGATTCATTCGACAGACTCGAAGGTACTCCCCAAGTCTAGGGCTTCCAGACTTAGAGAGTATGGGACAAACTGTACGGGCCAAAATTGGGCCCAGGGATAAAATCGACATTTACCACCAGGCCAACCACTAAATCTGGAGCCCATTAGTAGATCCACGGGCCGCCTCACGGTCCCAAACTCGTAAAGATAAAGAAAGTCAAACGGACACCAGTTACGAAAATCAAGAAGAGGATCCGAATTCATAAATATCATCATGAAGTCGACGGTTTCGAGTGAGACATACGATCGTCGGTTATCAGACATAAACCACCTGAATTAAACCATCATTGAAGAAGACTCCAACGGGCAGAATAGGGACCCCGCGTCAGAGAACCTATAAAAGAGGAAGACGAAGCAATAGAGAGGGATCGGCTCCTAGACACTACTCCT
Organism: Zanthoxylum bungeanum; assembly: GCA_019454045.1. Taxonomy (NCBI): domain Eukaryota; kingdom Viridiplantae; phylum Streptophyta; class Magnoliopsida; order Sapindales; family Rutaceae; genus Zanthoxylum; species Zanthoxylum bungeanum. Next base: position 46,472 of record SKCR01045117.1, read on the forward strand.
ACATCAATATACTATTCCAATACACCGCCCTCACGGCTAGCAAATCTGTGGTTGAGGTATTCCATAGACCTTAACCCTCTCATCCTGAACTCATTCGCCCTTAAGCTAACTTGAGCGTCGGAGTGCCTACGGCTTCCACCACACCGGTGGGCAGTAACCTCCTCTTTCGCTCTACTCTTATTTTACAGGTTCGTTCGTGCCCCTCAGCTCACTTTCTTGATTGTGGACCTCGACCGAAATCAGTTCTCACATCGGTAATGACCAGAAATTTGATCTCTTGTGTTAATTTTCAGAATTTGATAATTGGATAATAAATAAATAAGTTTATTTAATGATCCGAGAAAAATTTTGAAATCGGAAATGTGGGAAACACAGAAATCTGGGCGACACATGCTTGTCCCGGGCTCACGGACCAGTCGGGAGTACGGAGTAGCCACGGGGGACTAAACCGGAGAATAATGGAGTCGCCACCCGGTGTGAACCGGGAAAATGAGATTTAATGCCGCACTCACCCCTCGCAAGAAGACCTCAAACCGTTGGGTTCGGAATGGTCCCTTACTTATGCCATTTGTAATGAAAGGATTACATAATAATTTAATCAGGCTTAAGTAACACTTATTCTTAGAATATCATGCTTCTATATTCACGGGTACAAAATAATACTTATACATACATTTCACATATATCTCATTGTGGGAACACAGGAAATCTGGGGCGACGCATGCTGTTCCTAGGCTCGCGGCCTAGTCGGGAGTACGGAGTAGCCACGGGGGACTAAACCAGAGAGTAATGGAGTCGCCACCCGGTGTGAACCGGGAAAATGAGATTTAAGGCCGCACTCACCCCTCGCAAGGGAAGACCTCAAACCGTTGGGTTCGGAAAGGTCCCTTACTTATGTCACTTGTAATAAAAGGATTTATGCAATAATTTAACCAGGCTTAAATAACATTTATTTCCAAAAATATCATGCTTCTAAATTCATATGCATACATCAACAAGTTCATCACAACATGCAACATCACATGGCAATCTCATGAACATATTTCAATCCTATGATATGGAAAACTAAGAACAACTTAATCATGCTTGAGTACTATCTCATGAACCTATTAACCAAATAACATGCTAACAGCCTAATCATGCTTGAATACAATCCCGAGAACACATAGAATGGATAAATGCAGGGATACAAATAATACGGTTGGCTATATAACACAAGAAAGATCAACCAAGAGGCAATTATGCATGAATATGATAAGACAGACTCAGTTCAGTGTGTGCACGTTCGTGTAGCGTTCGTAAACGCGCTCGAACGAAGATGAATCAGAATGCTCATGTTCGAGTAGCATTCGTAAACGCGTTCGAACGAAAATGAAACATAATGCTCGCGTTCGTATGGCGTTTGATAGCGCGTTCGAACGGAAATGAAACAGAATGCTCACGTTCGTATGGCGTTTGTAAACGCGTTCGAACGAAATGAGACCTGATGCATGATAAGGCAAAAATGCATGCGAGTTCGAGTTGCGTTCGTAAACGCGTTCGAACGGGAACATACCTGATGCATGAAATGGGACGCAATACATAAACCACAAAATAAAGGGTCGCGGCGAAGTACTGCCGTAAAGGTGGCCTTTTGAGGGCTCTTGATCTCTCAAAGAGAGGACCTTTAGACCAACATACTAAGCCCATGTGCGTCACATCACATCATGCATACAAACATAAAGACAATCATACTATTCTAAGTATGTCCGATTGAACGTGTCTTGCATCCAACCGAACATACATCAACCGGCGCGGCAAAGCATCGTGGTAAAGGGCTTTAGCCCCTCCCCATAGGGGATCTCACATCGCACTTACTAAACCCATGCGCTCGGTTGAATCATGCATACGAAAAATAAAGACAATCATATCAAACTAGGTATGCTCGATTGAACGTATCTCGTATTCAACCGAACACACATCAATCGGTGCGGCAAAGCGTCGTGGTGAAGGATTTTAACCCCTCCAATTAGGGAACCTTTCATCGCACTTACTAAGCCCATGCACTCGATCATATCATACGGGAATAAGCAACATACAGGATTTAAATGACAAGAAATAAATGAACCAAAGCAACGCCACACAAGAGAAGGTGCCGTTTACTCAAGTGGTACGTGGAGTTGTGTCCCATGTACAGACCGCACTACCGTCCATTCGGATTCGGCTACGGAATTTACGTCTGGTTTCCATCCTATATACCACAAGAGACGACACTCTTCCATTTCATTCAAGCCACAACATGCTTCCATAAACGACTCTCATGCGAATAGAATTCATAATAATAATAATAAAATGAATATAACTAATGAAAAGGTACCCTCAGGTCTAACCTTTTAAATCATCTCTCGGATGTACGGTACACGATCGTCAGAAGGGTGGATGCTCCGCAACTCTCCCGGTTCACTGGTTCACTGTTCTCGTTCGTTGTCTTACTGTTTTGAGTCGTCGTTCTCCGTCTTTTGCTATTGTTTCCTTGTGGTTTCGCTGTCTTTTCATCTTTATCTTTTGCTTATTGTTTTTTGGGTATGTTCCTCCTGTAATTTTTATGTGTGTTGTGTATGAGTTAGGGACTAGCTAGGGGACTAAAGACTAGGGTCTAGGGACTAGGGTTGAGAAGGTTGGTGAAGGGTTCTTTTTATAGACAAAAGGGTTGGGCTTGACAAGGAAAGGGATTTGGCTAATTAAAGAGGGATTTGATTTGGTTTGGTTAAGGGAAGTCAAAGAGATTTGATTTGGTTTGGTTAAGGGAAGTCAAAGATTGAGGGGGGACAAATCTTGCTAGATAGAGAAGGTGAATATTTGATTGGCTTGTTTAGGAATACAATATTTTAAGTTTGGGAATAATCTTATTAGATTGGGAATATAATTGGTTGATTGATTTTAATTAGGCATGATTATATTTTGATTTAGTATGTGATTTGTTTAATTTAGGCATGATTTTAGTTTAAGTTGGTAATTGTTTATTTTATGTTTGGTATATGTTTTATTTAATTATTTAATTAATTAATTATTATCTTATTTAGTTAATGTTTTAATTAATATTTATTTATTTAAATTGGGATGTGTTTTATGGGCTTTGGGGAGCTAAATGGGCTGGGCGTGAGGCTAGCAGCAAAACCAGAATTACCGACACCGTTCGAACGCTTCCTCGAACGCGGCACGAACGCCCACAATCTTTTGACGTTCGAACGTAAACACGAACGTAGCACGAATGAAAACAGTGAACCTTGTTTATTCTGAATTTCCCCTTCCGATGTCCGTTTCCCGTGACCTCCGTGACTTAAAAGGTAGTGTCTCCAAAATGAGACTCATCATAGGGACTTATGTGTAAAAATGCAGTGCCTACAGTTGCCCCCACTTTGATGGGACTTGTGTAATGTGCAACATGTGACAATCCTATCAAAGTTATGCAATGCATTTCTACTTACCTGGCTCGCCAGCTGCCACTTGACTTACCATGTGTTGAGTTGCGTTGATTTGGTGGTGAGGTGCTGCGACCCTTGGTTCATTCCCGAACCGTGCTTCCATTCTTGGAGTGCCATTCTCGGCCTGTTTCTTCCTGAACTGTATTGAGATGAGGCTTATTCCTCCCGAGCTTTATTCCCGAACTGTTGAGATGAGGCTTTATCCTCCGAGCTTATTCCCGAACTGCTGACTGTGTAGAGATAGGCTTTATTCCGTGATTGTTTGGACTGTGGGCTTTATTCCCGAACTGTATTGAGATGAGGCTATATTCCCCTGTACTTTGTTCCCGAACTGTTGCGATGAGGCTTTATTCCTCCCGAGCTTTATTCCCGAACTGTTGAGAATGATGCTCTATTCCTCCCGAGCTTTATTCCCGAACTGTACTGACATGAGGCTTCCTCCAAATGAGGCTCATCATCGGGTTTCACATGCAAAAATGCAATGCCTACAGTAGCCCCCACTTTGATGGGGCTTGTGCAGTGTGTGACAGTGACAGTCCTATCAAAGTCTATGCAATACATTTTTAATTACCTGGCTAGCTAGCTGTCTCGAGCTGAGCTGATACTGCACTGTGGACCTAGATCCTGAGACGCATCTCGATACTGCTGATGATGTGGGCCTCGCCTGCAAAATGATGTGATGTGGAGCTTCGATCCTCAGCCGATATGGGCTTCGCCCCCAAGCTGACAGATGTGATGTGGAGCCTCGCTCCCCAGCCGATATGGCCGCCGCCCCCAAGCTAGTACAATGTGGAGCCGCGCTCCTCAGCCGATATGGGCTTCGCCCCCCACTGATATAATGTGATGTGGAGCCTCGCTCCTCAGCCGATATAGGCTTCGCCCCCAAGCTGATGTAATGTGATGTGGAGCCTCGCTCCTCAGCCGATATGGGCTTCGCCCCCAAGCTGGTACAATATGGAGCCTCGCTCCTCAGCCGATATGGGCCTCGCCCCCAAGCTGATATGATGTGATGTGGAACCTCGCTCCTCAGCCGATATGGGCCTCGCCCCCTAAGCTGATACAATGTGGAGCCTCGCTCCTCAGCCGATATGGGCCTCGCCCCCAAGCTGATATGATGTGATGTGGACTTCGCCCTCCGAGACCCATACCCGGAACCTAACTTCATTGGGACCTCAATCTTCATATTACTGCCCAGATCAAATACTATGCTTTTACTATCTCTGATTGGCTTACTGCTCGCTCTTTTCCGTCTTCAACACATGTTTACACAAAACAGAACAAACACAAAAATATGCAATATAGGTTACGAGTATGCATGTATGCAGGAGTTTTCTTATTCCGTTGGGTTAGGTCTTCCACTGGCGAACAAGTCTTCTCAAGCAAAGTACAACTTCAACTTGTCGACATTGATTGGTTCTGTGAATTCATTTCCCTCGAGGTCTGACAACTTCACTGCTCTATTTCCCATGACTTTCTGAACGATGTAAGGTCCTTCCCAGTTTGGCCTGAATTTCCCTCTCGGATCTGTCGTCGATTGCCTCGACTGCTTAAGTACCAAATCACCCTTTCTGATCTTTGTGGGACGTATTTCTTGTTGAAGGCTCGGGCCAGTCTCTTCTGATACAACTGCATGTGATGTAAGGCTCTTATCCTTTTCTCTCGTCCAAAAGTGCTAACTGATCAAATCTCTGTGCGGCCCATTCTGACTCAGGTAACTCTGTTCTCTGCTAATACCCTCATAGACTGTATTTCCATTTCCACCGGCAGTACCGCTTCCATCCCGTACACTAAAAGTAAGGTGTTGCACCCGTTGCTGTTCTGACTGACGTTCTGTACCCCCACAAGGCATACGGTAGTCTCTCAGCCCAATCCCTGCAGTTCTCTTCATCTTAGCCAGAATTGTCTTTACAGTCTTGTTGGCTGCCTCAACTGCCCCATTCGCTTGTGGCCTGTAAGGTGATGACTTATGATGGCCTATCCATACCTTTGCAGCATTGCCTTTGTCTCTCCTTGAAACTGTACCCCATTGTCTGTGACCACGTGGTGCGGCATACCATACCGACAAATGAGGTTCCGTGCTATGAACTTGGCCATCTATTTTACTGTAACGTTCTGAAACGATTCAGCTTCTACCCATTTTGAGAAGTAATCCACTGCTACTACTATGAAGCGATGCCCATTAGATGCATTCGGTCGAATTTCCCCGATCATGTCAATCCCCCATGCTGAGAACGGCCATGGCTCTGACAGCCCGTGCAACTCTGTATGTGGCAGATGACTCAGATTGCCATGTATCTGACAGTCGTGACAGTGCTTTACCATCCTTGCGCAGTCTGTCTCCATAGTTGACCAATAAAACCCCATCTCTCACTATCTTGCGGGACAAGTTCAACCCATTCATGTGCGGACCACATACCCCGGCATGTACCTCTTCCTCTATCACTTTCTGGCTTCTTCTTTTCTCAAACATTTCAACTGATGCCGTTTGCTTGCCTTTTGTACAGTTCCCATTTTAAGATCACATACTGGGTAGCCAACTTCTGAATGCTATTTGTTTCTTTTCTGTCTGCCCCTTCCGGGAGTTCACCATATTCCAGATACCTCTGGATGTCATAATACCAAGGTTTACCATCATCGACCTCAACTCCCAGAATTCTTTCTCTCTCTCATAAACAGGTCTGCTCGCTGTTGTCAGTTATCAATGGTCTCATCACTAACTTTTCTGGATTTTCCCAAGTTGCTGCAAGTGTAGCCAATGCATCTGCCATCTGATTCTCTTCTCTCGGTAAGTGCTGAAACTTACACTCGGGGATAACCTGTGCCAACTTTCTGAGGTGAAAATGTAAGGTTTCAACCGTTCTTCTTTCAATTCCCATTCTCCTCGCATCTGCTGGACTACCAACATAGAATCTCCGTAGACTTCCACACTCCCGGCCTTCAAGGCTATCAATGATGTCAACCAAAAGCACATGCTTCATACTCGGCCATGTTATTAGTCACTCTGAATGTCAACCTCTTGGCTAAAGGCAAAGTCTCCCCTTCGGGGGTCACTATCACGATTCCAATCCAGCTCCCTTGTAATTCATTGCTCCGTCGAAATACTCTTCCATCTCTGAACTGTTATTGCTGGATCTCTTCATCTGGAAATTCAAACTATACTGATCCCCCTCAACAGGTTGCATTTCCAGAAACTCGCTATGCTCGCCCTTTGATCACTTTGGAGGTGAGATATTCAATGTCAAACTCTGTCAGCAATACAACCATCTGCCCAACTTTCCCACTAGTGAAGGCACCGAATGAAGATACTTAGAGGATTCTCCTTTGCCACTACTTGGATCTTGTATGACTGGAAGTAATGCCACAATTCTCTGGAAGCCCATACCACTGCAAGACAGATCTTCTCAACTTCTTGATACCGAGCCTCATACGGGAGCATCTTCTTACTAGATCAATAGACTGCATGTCTACCCCTGTCTCATCTGCCTGTACCATTATTGCCCCCAGTGCTTCTGATTCTATAGCCAAATACAATATCAAAGTATGCCCGGCCTCGGACGTTTCAATACAGGAGGCTTTACCAAGTACTCTCTGATCTTGTCGAAGGCTGTCTGACACCGTTCATTCCATCTCACTGGCTGATCTTTTCTCAACAGTTTGAAGATAGGCTCACATACTGATGTCAACTTGGCAATGACACCGACTGATGTACTGAATCTTCCTAAGAATGCTCTGACTTCTTTTTCTGTCTTCGGTGCATGCATTTCTGTGATTGCTTGATCTTCCGGAGTCTACCTCTATTCCGCCCATTCCCACTGTGTGACCAAGCAATTTCCCTGATGTTACCCCAAACACACATTTCTTGGGATTTAGCCGCCGGGTTATATCTGTCAACTCTATGAAGGAAACTTTCCAGTGCTTCAATATGCCCAACTCTGTCTCTGATTTCACCATCATGTCATCCACATACACCTCAATCTCTTTGTGCATTAAGTCGTGGAAAAGTGTGGTGGCCATCCGCTGATAGGTAGCCCCCGCATTCTTAAGCCCAAACGGCATAACCTTATAATAATAAGTACCCCACTCGGTAACAAATGCAGTCTTGTGTTTATCTTCTTTGCCATGAGAACCTGATTGTAACCTGAAAACCCGTCTGCAAATGAATACATAGCAGATAAAGCCGCGCTATCAACCAGAACATCTATATGCGGCAAAGGAAAATCATCTTTCGGGCAAGCTTTGTTGAGATCTCTGTAGTCTACACACATTATGACCTTCCCATCTTTCTTCGGCACCGGCACTATATTAGCCAACCACTCGGGATATTTTACTACTTCCAAGAACCCCACATTTATCTGTTTCTTAACTTCCTCTCTGACTTTCTCAGCCCATTCTGGTCGCATCCGTCGGAGTTTCTGTTTTACTGGCCTCATATTCAGATAAGTTGGTATCGTGTGTTGGGCAATGTTTCTGTCTACCCCAGGCATGTCCTCATAGGACCAAGCAAACACTTTGGCATATCTGACCAACACTTCTTCTAGTTTCTCCCTCTCTTCGGAGGTTACTTCTTGCAATCAGAATTTCCTTGGGGTTCTCAGTGTACCCAAGTTAAATGCAGTAGTTCTGGCCGAACTGATATCAAATATGTTGATTCGTGCAGAGCAAATGGAAATGACTCAGGCAAGTAAGCAAAAGAAATGTCTTTATTATTGGATAATGCGGAAGTACATTCAAACAAATCAGGAAGGTAAATGTCTTCATCATATATAGACACTTCTTCCTCTGCAATCAGATCTTCCTCAGGCTTTTCGTCCTCTCCCAGAGTCAGGCTTTCCAACTTCATCAATTCTTCTTCCAATTCTCTACTTCCATAGCTTTTTAACCAGCGGTTTCTCACCCAACAAATCCTGGAAGATCTCAAATCCCGGTACCACACAATTCCATTAACTTCCACAGGTTCAGGCTCCCATTGATATCCTGAAGCTTTCACAAAACATTCCATCAGTTTCAGCCCTTTTTCTTGACCTTTGGTTTTTCTTCATCAGACTTATACCCCAAACCTTTCCGAGTGGTCTGTTCTCTGAAATCTGGCAATTTTGAACCTTCACCCGGTTCAAACTTCATTTTCTCCATAATCCTAGCCACCCTAGGATCCACCCATTCCTCAAAAGTAGCTGACACCTGAAACCTTGTGAAAGGTTTGTATCTCCAAGGCAGCCACGACTTATCTACCTCAGCCCGGATAGTAACAACTTTTCCCTCATACGGGAACTTGATCATCTGATGCAAAGTGGAAGGCACGCCCCCAAGTTTGTGAAACCAAGGCCTTCCCAACAATAAGGCAAAAGTGGCTGGGATGTCCAGCACTGTGAACTCAACCACATCTTCAATCGGTCCTACCTTGACCATAGCCACAAAGGTACCCTCAACTCCCCTTTTACTATCATCATAAGCCTTAATAGTCATACTGGAGGGGTCCAAGTCTGTTGCTTTCATACCTAATCTTGCCAGAATTTTCAGCGGGCACACATTGATGGACGAACCGTCATCCACCATCACACATGAAGTTTTCTTGCCCCTCACTTCGGCCCTGATAAATAGAGGCCTATTATGATTCCTCCCCTCCGGCGGGAGTTCATCCTCAGAAAAAGATATCTGCAAAGCTTTTTTCTGAACTGACCCAACAAACATTACAGGGTTTGCGTCTTCTGGTACCACAATTTTGCTCAAGGCCTCAACCATGGCCTGTCTATGCTCTCAGGATGCACATAACAGTTCCCAGATACTCACTTGTGCTCTAGTCTTCCTCAATTGCTTCAGCACTATATCCCCCTCAGTATTTTCTACAGTCTCAACCACATCCTACCATCTGTCAAAACTTCCTTACCCTTTTCTGCCATATCATTGTAAAAGCGACCGCTACGCGTCATTCCCCTTACTTCCTCCTCATCACTGCTAGAGAAATCAAGCCAAAAGATTTTCCCTTGCTCTGCTCATCTTCACTAGTACTATCTCAGATTCCAAGGCAAAAGGCTTGAGGGTGGAAGGATTTTAGGACAATGTCTTATGGGAGGCCAGAATTGATCATGTAGATTGGTGGGGGTACTGCTCGGTAATTGGGTAAGGGGTTTCTGTTTGTGTCTGGTTGTTCGGTTTCGGGGTTAGGTATCTTTTTGGAGTCAATGAGGTCTTGGATCTCGTGGCGCAGTCAGGCACAGTTGTCAGTGTCATGGCCATTCTGCTGATGGAAATACAGTAAAGGTTGAGATTGAAATGGGTGGTGGTGGGTTTGGGATAGGTTTGGCTTCTAAAGGCTTTAAAAGCCCTTGCCTCTTCAGTTTCTCTAGCACTTTTGACAGGGCCTTCCCAAGTTAGAAAACTGCCGGTTCCGGATATCGGACGGCAATCTCAGCAGAAACGGGCTTTGCTCCCGATGTTCCCCCAATGGGCCTCCTGTTCAGACCATAGAATTTTCTATTCTCGGCCTCTTCTTCCTCAATGTCCATGAAAGTTTCCCTCAACTGCCGAAAATCAGTAATCATGGAGGTCATCCTCCTCAGCTTCCCATAGATGGAGGGCTTGGTGCCCTTGATGATCATTTTAATCTGGTCCTTTCTGAGGGCCTAATCTGCATTTTCAACAACTGACCCCTCCATCGGTCCACGTACTCCTTAAAACTCTCTCTCCGATTTCTGCTTAACATTCTCCAGATCGCTGAGTGACAGATCGATCTCTAGGTCAGTGACATACTGCTTCAGGAAAGCATCAGCTAACTCCCTCCAATCTTCTTTCACTCTCTTCTCCAAGCTGTGGTACGACACCACGAGAGCTCCTTCAAGCGACATTCCAAACATTTCTGCACTTGGCGCTGAGACAGGCCAACTGAACTCATGACTGATACAACTGTCGGAGATGCACCCTTGGATCCCCATTCCCGTTAAACTTAGCCATATCAGGCATCTTGAACTGTGCCGGCAACTGTTCCTCGAAAGTCAGTGTGTCATAATCCAGTAGATCCTCATTCTTACCCCTCATCTTGCGGGTAACCGACTCAACCTGATCCCGGAGTTTCTGTAACTCTGCCTGAGACCCAGATACTCTGTCTGCTGCATACTCTGCCATATCATCATCAAAAGCGGGGGTATCATCCCCCAATCTGTTCGGAGATTCCTCTTGCCTCACATCCCCAGATTTAACCCCGGTACGAGACCCAGCTATACCAGCCATAGCAGTAGTCAAAGCCTGCAACTGTTCAGTGATCTTGGCGAGACCGTTCTCTAACTGATCCATACGGGACACCTCATTATCGGATTCACTCATACTTGTTTTTTTAGTGAGTCTTGTCCCTTCTCTAACTGAAACAGTATCTATGATGTCTTTTTGAGACATAGATAATGTTAACATGATATATGTATGTATGAGGTGCATGAGATGCATGTAACATATATAACATACTAAATCAATTATAACTCTCAAGCAAATCGGCACGTTATCATTTTAGAATCTTTCGGGCTAATTGTCCTATGAGTGAACCTATCCCAGTTTAAATGGCCCAATGAGTTCACATCTCATGACAAGGTGCCCGACTAAACCCAAATGGTAACGTTCCGAACACAATCACAAAGTGGCCCATCAATCACTTAGAAGCCTTTGGCCCAATAGTTATGAAATACGTTCTTGTCCCAGTTTAAATGGCCCAACAAGCCCATATCCCATGATAAATGGTCCAATGGATCCAAACGATGTTCCCAAACACAAGCATATAAGAAAGATGATGTAAACATGACATAATAATTTCTACAATAATGGCCTATCAACATTTCAGAAGCTTTTGGCCTAATAGTCATAAGGTGTGAACTTGCCCCAGTTTAAATAGACCAGCAAGCCCGTATTTCTGACAATAGTCCAACTGCATCCAAATGAGGATGGTCCACAAGCACATATTCAAGGAAATAATTGTTACTTTAGCCACCCGGTCTATGGGTGGGTTAGCAAGAGTATAGACAAAGGCTCTCACCGGCGAAGGATGGCCCACAACTAGGTCTCCCCACTCAAGGGTTCGAGCAACCAGTGAGCGCCCCTTTTGTATACACTAAGGTACATGCCAATGAGCTATGGTGTGTGACGGACTGTCAATGGATTTCCCCGTTGTAGATCCCCCAGAGGGAAGGTGGAGCGAGGCTCACTTAAATACCCAAGCCTCTTAGGCTCTTATCGCTTGTTGTCAGGAATAAACAACGAGTCCTCCAAATTAGTCCATCACAATAGGCTACGAGTAGATGGCTATCTAGGTGCCTTCACAGCTTTTCATTCTAGAAAGGGAGTGAATGAAGGAAGACATCAAACCATTACCTAGCCTCAAAATGCCTTTGATTAAACCCTCACTTTATCCACTATAGACACGGTCAATTAAAACATAAATCCAAACATCACAAGTCAATATTTCGGGGCCGATTCTCTATCCCCAGTGGAGTCGCCAGACTGTGGGAACACAGAAATCTGGGCGACGCATGCTGTCCCGGGCTCGCGGCCCGGTCGGGAGTACGGAGTAGCCATGGGGGACTAAACCGGAGAATAATGGAGTCGCCACACCGTGTGAACCGGGAAATGAGATTTAAGGCCGCACTCACCCCTCGCAAGGGAAGACCTCAAACCGTTGGGTTGGAATGGTCCCTTACTTATGCCATTTGTAATGAAAGGATTTACATAATAATTTATCAGGCTTAAGTAACACTTATTCCTAAGAATATCATGCTTCTATATTCACGGGTACAAATAACACTTATACATACATTTCACATATATCTCATATCTAAGAACACATGCCTGAAAATACCTCAAAGTAACAACGAACATACAACTTCATTCATATCATATTCATGAAAAACACAAGCATACATAATAACCGCACAAGCATACATGTGAGTAGGGATGGCAATTTTACCTGCAAACCCGCAAAAATCCGCCCGCAATGGGTAGGATTTGGTAAATATATAGTGGGTGCGGTGCGGGTTTGGTAATTTAAAGCAAAACCCGCTGCGGGTGCGGTGCGGGTTTGGTATTTAAGAAAAAAATGCGGGTATCCGCTGCGGGTATCCACATACCCGTAGTATTATTTTTATTAATTAATATTTTTAGGACAATATAAAAAACCTTCATACAAAAACAACTAACAAAACCTAAACCTAAAACATTAATCCACAGATCTACACTCCCACTCAGTCGCAACCCGCAACCTGCTCAACTGGAGATTTTTTGCATGACTATTATTGTTTTTTTTAATCACACTTGTTAATAAAATTATAATACAAAATTTTGATTAAGTTCACATGATCAGAAACGGGAGAGAAGCAAAATAAGCTAGTGTTTGCTGCAACTTCAGTAGCTTTCCTGCTGCTTCTTCATTACACTTACACCACTTGAGTCTTGTAAGCATCACTTTCATTACACTTAGCATAAAAATATGACCAAAGGTTTGTGATTACTTTTTAGCTTATTGTCGATTGAGTTGGAAAACTTAGATCATTATAATTATGAAAGGAATAACTCGTTTTAATTATGTTTATATGAAAAAATAAACATATGGTACCGAGTCTTTCATACATTATATTATCTATGTACTGTATATACATACATTGCATGTTGTATATGTCAAATGAAAAATAAATGTGAAAACTACAGCTAGCAATTAAAAATAAATTATTTAATTAAAAATATATTATTAAGAACACAAAATAATTCAATATTTTAAAAACCCGCAAAAAATCCGTTGGGTACCATTGCGGGTTTGGTAATTTATTTTTATATGCGGTGCGGTTTGGTAATGAAAATTAAAACCCGCAACGGGTATGGTGCGGGTTTGGTAATTCATTTACATATGCGGGTGCGGGTTTGGTAATGGCAAACCCGCACCATACCCTACCCACTGTCATCCCTACATGTGAGCACTTTTCCAAGTGATACGTGGAATTGTATCCCAAGTACAGACCACATTACCGTCCATTCGGAATCGGCTACGGAATTTATGTCTAGGTTTCCATCCGATATATCACAAGAAATAATACTCCGAAGTCATCATGGAATATGTATATGAATCGTAATGCGTTAAATCAAGACTAAGGCAAATGACGCAACTAATGGAATAAACATGCTTTTCATTATTATGTGCACAAATATAAGAACGACTATGTGTGGTTCCATAAAAAAATCACCTAGAAACAATTATACATGGCATGTGATGAATATGTCTCAGTTCAGTGTGTTCGCGTTCGTGTAGCGTTCGTAAACGCGTTCGAACGGAAATGAAACAGAATGCTCACGTTCGTATGGCGTTTGTTAACGCGTTCGAACGGAAATGAAATAGAATGCTCACGTTCGTATGGCATTAGTGAACGCGTTCGAACGGAAATGAGACCTGATGCATGATAAGGCAAAATGCATGCGCGTTCGAGTTGCGTTCATAAACGCGTTCGAACGGGAACAAACCTGATGCATGAAATGGGACGCAATACATAAACAACAAAATAAAGGGGCGCGGCGAAGTACTGCCGTAAAGGTGGCATTTTGGGGCTCTTGATCTCTCAAAGAGAGGACCTTTAGACCAACATACTAAGCCCATGCGCGTCACATCACAACACATGAATAAAGACAACAAAAGTGTAGGACTTCGTATGCCTAATTGAACGTACATTCAACCCAAACACACTTCGTCCGCGCGGCGAAGTAGTGTCACAAAGGTGGCCTTTTAGGCTCTTCGTCTCTCATATATAGGACCTTTGGACTAACTCACTAAGCCCATGCGCTCGATCGCATCATACAAACAAAAACAGCCAATCATATTAAAACCAAGTATGCCCGATTGAACACCTTACATCCAATCCAACACACATCAACCGGCGCGGCAAAGCATCGTGGTAAAGGGTTTTAACCCCTCCCCATAAGGGATCTTTCATTCCACTTACTAAGCCCATGCGCTTGATTGAACCATGCATAAAAAGATAAAAACAATAATATCAAACTAAGTATGCCCGATTGAACGTATCTTGCATCCAACCGAACACACATCAACCGGCGTGACAAAGCATCGTGGTAAAGGGCTTTAACCCCTCCCCATAGGGGATATTTCATTCCACTTACTAAGCCCATGCGCTCGATTGAATCATGCATAAATAAACAACATACAGAATTCAAGTGACGAAAAAAAAAACAAAAGCAACACAAAACAAAAGAGGGTGCTGTTTACTCAAGCGGTACGTGGAGTTGTGTCCCGAGTACAGATCATATTACCGTCCATTCGGAATCGGCTATGAATTTTATGTCCGGGTTTCCATCCGATATACCGCGAGAGTTGACACGTCTCTCATTTTATTCCACAGCCACAACATATTACATCTGATAATTCATGCATATTTATCTACACAAAGGCCACAACATGCATTTCAACATGACAATCATGCAAGTAATATTTAATAAATAATACAGAAAAACGAGTGTGAAAGATACCCTCAGGTCTAACCTTTTTGCCAACTTTCAGGCTTGCGTTTCACGGACGTCGGAAGGGTACAGCTCCTCAACTTCTCCGGTTCACTGGTTTAGCGTCCTAGCTCACTGCTTTGCTGTTTTGCTTGCGGTTCGAACTCCGTTCTGCTCCTGTCGGCCTTGTTTTGCTGCTCACTGCTCAGGCCACATGTTTTGACGTTTCAATGAACTGTTCCAAGTTTGTGTGGGTTCTTAGTGCAGTTGTGCGTGATTATTTTTAAGATTATCTATGCAGTTTTTATATTACTGTTTTTAAGGTTTTTAGGGACTGTTTTAAGAGGATTTGGGCTGCTGTTTTAAGGTGATTCAGGGGCTGTTTAGGCGTGTTTTAGGGGGCTGGTTTTGAGTGTTTATTAGGGGGTGTTTCGGTGGTTGTAAGGGCTGTATGGGGGGATGTGTTCTTGGTGAAGGAGGGGAGTGTTTTGATTCGGCTAAGGAGGGTTATTGCTTGTGGTGGTCTCGACTTTGAAGGATTTTGGTGTTCTGGATTCGGCTAAGGGTGAGTTTGGTTTGTTTTGGATTCGGCTATGGTGGTTATTGGTGCTTTGGATTCGGCTATGAAGGATTGTTGCTTGTAGTGGATTCGGTTATGGTGGAGGATTGAGGCTCTTGTTGTCTCGGCTATGGAGGAGATGGTTAGGGCTCTTTGTTCTCTTTTTGTGTATATGTGAAGTGTTTTGATGTCTTGGGCGTGTATTAGAGAGAGTGGAGAGATGGTGTGGCTAGGTTAATGCATGTTTATATAGAAGAGAGCTAGGGTTTGCCCTTGTCTCACAAGGAAGAGATCTAGTTTCCAAATTAGGAGTCCTAAGGATGGTGTACACAAGATTGAGGGGGGACAAAATATTTTAAATTAGGAAGTCAACTATTTTAAATTGGTAGATGTCTTATTAGATTAGGAAGTCAAATATTTGATTGGTTTTAATTGGTTAGGATTGATTTCAATTAGGCATATCTTCTTTTTAATTTTAGTATATGATATATTCAAATTATTTAAATTAGGCATGATTTTAGTCTAAGTTTGGTAAATGTTTTATTTAATTATTTAATTAATTATTTTAACATCTTATTTAGTTAATGTTTTAATTAATATTTATTTATTTAATTTGTGATGTGTTTTATGGGCTTTGGGGAGCTAAATGGGCTGGGGTGCGAGGCTAGTAGCAAAACCAGAATTACCGACACCGTTCGAACGCTTCCTCGACGCGACACGAACGCCCGCAATCTGTTTTCGAACGCATACACGAACGCAGCACGAACGAAAACAATGAACCTTGTTTATTCTGAATTTCCCCTTCCGATATCCGTTTCCCGCGGCTTCCGTGACTCAAAAGGTAGTGCCTCCAAATGAGACTCATCATCGGGTTTCACATGCAAAAATGCAATGCCTACAGGAAAATTTTGATTTTCCACTATTCCGCTGCGTTACCGATATTCCCCCTTAAAACCCCAACACCTTTATGCCACCCCATTTTGTTGAATAGTGTATGGTGTAGTAGTCTGTCTTTTGATGCCTTCTTGCTGATAATATGCATCAAAATCCTTTCTGTAATATTCTCCTCCATTGTCTGTCCTTAAACACTTGATTCTCCTTCCAGTTTCAACTTCAATTTGTGCTTTGAAGTTTTTGAAAACTGGCATCATGTTTGACTTGTTTTTGATCGGGTACACCCAACATCTTCTAGAAAAGTCGTCAATAAATTATATAAAATATTTTACTTTCCCCAGAGATTGAACCGATGCTTCCCAAATATCAGAGTGAATCAACTCTAAAATTGATTTTACTCTGAGCACTTGACTTGCAGAATTTTAATCTGTTTTGCTTACTTGTAACACAATGCTCATAAAATGGTAGACTAATTGCTTTCAAGCATGTGAGTAGCTTTTGATTGACGATAATCTTTATTCCATGTTCTGACATGTGGCAAAGTTTCTGGTGCCACAATATGAAAGCTTCCTCTCCATAATCCAGTGATGCTACTGATGCAATTGCTTCCTGAATCAAGTCTCCCAAGAGCATATACAAGTTTACTGAGATCTTTTCAGCTTTGAAGACTGTAAGTACTCCTTTCACCATTTTTAATACCATGTTTTCAACAACGGTCTTGTATCCGAGATCATCTAACTGTCCAACTGACATGAGATTTTTCTTCATTCCCACAACATGTCGAACATCTTGTACAGTGTGAATAATACCACCGTACATCTTTATTTTAATGGCTCAAATCCCAATAATCTTCACGGTATGATCATTGCTTAGAAAAATTGATCCTCCAGAGACAGGTTCATCATGACAGAACCATTCTCTCCTAGAGTTCATGTGCCATGTTGTTGCATAATCAACCAACCATGCATCACTTAGCTGTTTTCTGCTATCATTGGACATCATTGCTACTTCATTGTAAAGTATGCCACCTTTTCAGAAGTACTTGTAACACATCCCTGAGATTTTATTGCAACTTGAGTTTTTTCTGTACCATTCTTCAGATTCCAACAATCTTTCTTGACGAGCCATTTTCTTGCCACAATTGTAGCATTTAATATTTTTCTTACTTTTTGATTTCAATCTGTCATGGTTTTGACTCCCACTTGAGCCAGGTTCCGTTGATCTCCATCTTATCATCGTTGTTAGGGTTGGTGCTCCGAGTGCCAATCCGAATCATATTTATGTCCGATTCATAAATACAGACAATTTCATTTTCCATAGTATTACTAATTTTAACGGTAGCACCCTTGTCTTTTATACACTTATTCGATCTAATTACGATTAGATATCTGATTACGATTAGATTGAAACTGAATCTGTTCAGTGATAAATGTATACTAGATAAAGACCCTAGTATTTACAGTATAGTGCGCAGTTACAAACGCAGTTTGTAATTGACATTGGGAAGCACACTATTAGTTGTATATCTTTAAATAAAGTTTCTGGTCAAGATTTGCTAACACGGGTCAGTTAGTAAAATCCGCTGAGACCAGTACATGTCGTATATCGTGAATTGGTCTGATGGTTTATCCTAGTGAACCATGAGTATCGGGAGACTCGTATAGACATGTATGTGTTTATTTGATAAGACATATATGTATTTATTTGATAAGACACTGAACGACTCACTGAAGGTTTCTTAATAGATGGTACACTAACGTCAATAGGAACATTCTCGAGTTGAGCGAGCATAGTAGTCCTTTGACTTGAGATACCACTGTGGATATATGAGTTATCCTCCACACTTTGATGGTAGTCACGTCAACGATCTATTCATGATCAGACCTCCGTCTGTTCGTTGGGTGTGGACTGATGCTCATGATATCCAGTGTGTATCAAGATAGGATTCGTCAGTCCTGTGTACATGACATAGGCATCCTCACGTGTTTACGATCTAGTAAATCCATGGCGTGGTTATAACTTCGGAAATCAGTTTCGAGTGTTATTTATAGATCGTAAATTAAAACGTCGATTGTATTATACCGAACAAATTTGACGTTCTCATCTATATCCCAGGTATAATACGGATAACCTGTGACGGAGGGATTATACGTATGTTATGACATCGACTTGCATAGTTTAGCGAGATTATCCGTGGTCGTCATAATCCATTAATGGGTGGATTATGGACACGAAATTGGATTTCGTGACGGATAAACCTAAACTTAGAGAGTCCCACAATATGAAGTGTACTCGTTGAGCACTTGGGCAACGTGATATGAATAATACAGATTATTCATTATACTTCACCCGGATTAAATGAGTTAATTCGGATCGTTTAAATCGGTTTAAACGATAACACATGCAATTAGGAATTTTGTCCTCTAATAATTATTGTGTATTTGTATTTGATACATAATACGATTAGATACACATTAATTTATTCGTCAAATGATATTTTGACACATGCCATTAATATATGTATTTGTTTTTAATGTAAATAAAAATACATATATGTGAGTAAATTAATTGTTTAATTATTTAATAGTTAAATAATTAAATAATTCAAATTAAAGCCTTATCCATTTATTATTAATTGAATTATACATGGTGAGCTTTAATTGGTTACACATGGCATGAATTTAATTAGATTTTGTGTGTCCAATTTTGATTGGATTTTATAAGCCTAATTAATGATTTAATTTGTTAAATAAAGAAAAGACAAAAAAATACCCCTCATTTAATATGCCAATTTCGGTCAACTTAAATTGAATGAAGCAAATTGTTTTCTTCTTCTTCACCCTAAGTTGCTGCTACTACTGCCGAAACCCTCTTCAAAAATGGGTTTTGAAAACTTGTTTCAAAACTTGAAGATTTGAAGGAAAAAATTCAAAGAAAATGCTAAGGATTTAGGGATTTAAAGGTAAGTCTTCAACTCCTTAGGCTTAGGAATTTGATTTCTTGTTCTTTGATGGCTTAGAAATGTTCTAGGGTTTTATTCAAATCTGAAAAATTGGGGCTTTGTGGTTTGGTGGATGGATTGGAAGTTTATTGGTGCATGTGTGAAGTGTTGATGAACTAATTATTGTAATTATGGTTCAATTTTGTTCAAATTATTATTGGACAATAAGTTATCATTCTAGAGTATGATAACCACTTTTATTATGCCTAGAATTGTTCTAGAGATCTTCATTTGTGGTGACTTTAGATTGGTGTTTGATTAATTTGATTAATCTTAATGGAAATTGGATTTAAAGCATGATATTTGGACTGTTTTTATTTACTGATCAGACCTGGAAGCAATTCTTATTTGGTGATGAAATTGTTATCTTTAGAATGTTTTGGATGTGATTTGGGTGTTGGCACAATTGTCGGAAAGTGTTTCCGACTTGAAATAAGCGAAAACGGCCAAAAACGGCGTTACCGGGTGGATTTTGAGCCAACTGGGTGACCGTTGTGAAAACAGTGATTCTGTCACTGTTCGGGCAGCCCGTGAACTGTCCTGAGACTATAGGAACTGACCTGGGCAGTTTCCATAAGTGTCGGGTAGTCGGTTCGGTCAAAAACGCGTTTTAGGCAATTTTGCGGGAAAACGATTTTCGTAAAAGTTTCGCGAATTTTGAATTATGTTTATATTAATACTTGATATTAAATAAATAGGTTTAAGTGAAATATGAATAAATTATTCATATTAGTTATTGATTAATTTATTCGGTATTTTGAAAAAGTTTTAAAATACGATTTCGCCCGAACCCGCGCTTCCGCTGCCCCCAACTCCCAAAACCCCAACAATCGTCAATGCTTCTACTTATTGTGAACTAGATGATCTGTCTTCCTTATTTTTGCGCATAGACTCTTCTTCCAGAGCATCAACTGCAACTTCGTCAAAGACTAGATTACCAGTGACAACATTACTTGACCTCGTACAAATCAGGCAGACTTTGAAGTAGAATCTCTGCACGTTCATTTATTGATATATTATAATCCAACACAATGAATTGAGAAAATAATATATTTAAGTTGTTGATATGATCCGTCATGAATGTGGACTCACTCATTCGAAAAGTGTAAAGTATCCTCTTTAAGAAGATCTTGTTGTGTAGTGACTTGACCTCGTACAATTTGGTAAGTGCATCTCAAATCTCTTTTGCAGTCCTCTTCTCTGCAACACTGGATAACACATAATCTGCTAAGGTTAGATGCAAGTTGCCTATAGCATTGTCATCCATATCCTTCCATTTTTCATCAGTCATTCCATCTGGTCTCTCTCCAATTACCGTCAAGCAATTGTCTTTTCTCAAGATTGCTTTTATTTTAAGTTTCCATAGGGAATAATTGCTCCTTTTGAACTTCTCAATTTCGAAATTTTCTGCCATGTTTCTGATGACGATCAGCTTCTCACTTAAACCGGTTTTTACTATTTCACCGTGAATAGTATCATATAAAATATTGTATATGTGAATAGTATTGTATAGGTGAATAATATTGTATACGTGAATAGTACCATATATGTGAATAGTACTATATCATATATGTGAACATCTCTGTGAACAGTGACCCTGAACCTGAAGCGTTGATACCACTGTTAGGGGATCATGGGCTGAAGCTGACACAAAAGTAAAAAGAAATTGAGAATAATTGTTAGTTCAGCGGGCAATGCCTACCATATAACAATACAATAATAATAATTAGGAGGCTTAACCTACCATAGATCTTAACAATAAAATAAAGCAATAAGACACAAATTTAGCATGGTAAAACCCTCAATATGAGGGAAACATTTACGGACAAATGTAGAAGGATTTCACTATAGTGGAAAGAATTTGAGAACTACAACTCTTTCACAAACTCTTAAGAAGAAATTATATTTTCTCTCTTAAAATACAAATGATTTGGTTGATAATAGAATGAAGAAAATAATGAAATGAAGCATCTATTTACAGGTATGAGATTCACTGTATAAATAATGAATTCTAATTTTTTTTCCTGTGGGACCCACCCAAAATAATTAATATATTTTTTAATTAATTATGGTCAATCATTGACAACATGATGTCCTGTCCTGCACCCTTCAGGTTAATATCTTAATTAATTAGTGACTTGAATTTTTTTAGAATACAACAAAAATTTGACGGTTTTGGCTTATTTAATGAGCGACACTCACTGATGAAACTGCGATAGTGATTGATGGAGCCCCGCTTGATCTTTATTTTGTATTTTGTTCCAAAAGAAGATTTCAATGGTCATCGCCATTGTTGTAGTCATTGTAAATTCTTCCATCTCTTTTTTTTTTCTTTTTTTTTTTGGGTTCCTCATCCGATATCCAGTGTCATATTGGGTCTGACTAATCCAAATTTAGACCGAAAGCTGTACGATATGATCATCTCAACGATGGTGACTCTAGCGAGATTCGAACTGGAGAGCATACCCAGTCGAACCTCCTAGGATTGAGCCAGCTAACAGTCCACAAACCTTAACTCTTTCATCCATTAAGAGAAAGCAAGACACTAAGAAGAAAAACAAAAGGACGACAAGTACATGATTAATCCTTTTTTTTCCTGACTGTTTCTTGTTTGGCTATATTGTGTTTTGTCTCATTTCATGAAATTGATCAGATGTGTAACTTCTGAACCATGCATCTCCTGTGATGTAAATTATTGTATCTGTTCCTAATGAGTGTGATTTGGTAGTATAAAATTTAAGATTTGATTGTCAAATCTTAGGTTCAAATACATGTGATGTACTTTTATGTAAGAGCTTAGGATAGTCGGAGATTTTACTTACTGTACTTATAAAACCCTATAAGATGATTTGGTGATGGAATTTGTTGACAAAAACGTGTCATTAAACGAAATTTAACATGCATCAAATAGATCTACTATTATGCCAATATTCAACATTAAACCATAAACCTTAGAAAATTAAGAAAAACCTGGAAATTATTGAAGAAACTGAAAAAACGAAATCCAAGTCGAGATACCCATGTCCCTAAGAACTTATTAGCCCCCGCCTCGATGCTCTACGGATACTATGTGGCTAATGTTCTCTCAGGATTTCTTGGATGCTTCTTAATGAAGGGACACTCCTTTAACAAGATTTTGAACAATGACAATGGTGAAAACTCTCTTTTACTTGAGAGACTCTCCAAGATAAATGTATGAGACTTGTTATAATCTGGATCCTTAAGGAAAGAACATAAGTCTCTCTTATAGGCATGAGAGGGTGCTTTTGATGGCACATTTTGATTTGAGGTGTAACCATCCTAAGGGTTATACCCATTCCTTAAACCTTTTGGAGCCTAAATGTGTGTTCTTTCAATTAGATGACATGTCTCTACATGTTAGTGTCTTTCCATATTGCACTATTCAAGAGACATAACCCTCATTCCATATATATATATATATATATATATTTAGAGAATTTGGAACAGAATTTTGAAGATTTCCAAAAAAAAAAACGTTGAATGCACGTGTGAGATATTTTTAACAAATAAAATTATTGTTGTTCTTATGGGGACTAACGACAAACCTACCGGACTAGAGATAAATAAATTAAGTGGTTTAATGTATTTTCTCTAATCAACACCCAATTAGTTTTTCGGATAGATGGCAATTTTTGCTTCACAACTCAGTAATTAAGCATGAATGAGTCCATTGTATGAACTCAGGGGCTCTTATCATAGCTAGGCAAGGTCTCCGCCTATGATCCTAAAATTATTTATTATAATTCATAAATAAATAAATAATGGTTAAATGATTTATTGTTAATTCTCCAATCACCTAATTGATTTTCAGAGAAGATGGTCCACAGTTAAGCATGTGAGTGATTTATTGGAAATTATGTAATTATGGTTGCGGTACTGCTGGGGGTTTTATAATTGTATCATGACGGGAGTCCGTAAGAGAGGAATATGATTATTCGTTTGTCTCGATATTTTAATAATATTGTTTATTTATTTCAAAAAAAAATTATAATATGCATATTTTAAAAATAAAAATAAAAATTATGAATCTATTGGTGTTGTACATGATAAAAACTCCAGTGAGATATTTTAAAGGAGAAAAAAAGATAGGGAAGAAGAAGAGGACATTATAAGCATCAATGGAAAAGTTGTGATATGAATATGAATCATCACAAACGTTTATGCAATTTCGATTGAACAGTTGAATGCTAACTTGTCTTTGTTGAAAAACATTATCTACATATAATGGCAAAATACTTTTGACTCAATGTGATTTTCTAAATCTTCCAAAGCACTTTTTCGAAATCTTGCCAAAAAAATATAATTCAGATACGATTTGTACTTTGGAGTGTTTTGACATTGTGACTACTTAATTATTAGATAGCTACAAGAGTTGTCTTTTGACTTGTTTATGTAGACAACTACAAGATAAACAATAATTAACAAAGTATGAATTAAGATCCTTTTTTTTTTCTCAATATTAAGATTCACTGAATAAAAAAAATTAGAAGATCCAAAAATACATCGTCGCAAATAGAGCAATTATAAGGTTGAAGAATTCAGCTCAAACAATAATTTAAAAATTCCTAAAACTCAATCTTAGTTATGATAAAGTCTAATAACATAAAACAATATGTGTATTATATGTTATTCGTAACCAGTAAGAAAATGAATCATATCTAAAACTATTCTATTCTGATACAAAATGAATTACAAGATCGACCTAATATTCTCACTTCGGCACAATATCTGTGAATATAAATTCCTAACTAGAAGTTGAATAATTTTTATTCTAAGTTTTAAGGATCCAAGTATTTTCTTTATATTATATTACATTATTTTATTATAAAAATGAAAAGAATCAGAACACTCATATCATTTTTATAAAGATTAATTTTCGTTTAACGGACCACCGCTGATTATGTTGAAAAGAAATGAAAACAAAGCATGAAGCAGGTTGATCAAAGGCCCACAAAAGTTTAATTTGCATCCACTGTGAAAAAAAAAGATTCAAAAATTAGTTGAATTTGGAACAACTTAAAAATATGAATATTTTTAGCTTGATTTGATTTGTACAAATAAAAAATAATAATGATTCCAAAAGTTTATTTGGATTGTATTGGAACCAATCCCATTGCAATACTACTAGTAGCCTATAAAGCTACGAGGTTCAATCTAGCTAATTTGAATTATTGGGGGATCATACAAGTAAATTTGGTTGTCAAAATAAACTAAAATAATGCCATTAATGGTGACAATATGATCAAATAAACCAACTAAGGCCATTGTAATTTTCTCCAAAATTTTATGAAGCAGAGTCCTCTAATTCCATAGTCGATTTTTAAGGTCCCTCATCATCGTCGTGTTGATAAAGGTCATTTTTATTTTATTTTTTTAATTAGTAATTGAAGGTGTGTTTTTATGCCACCCATATTCCCATGAGGTCATTTATGTGTTTAGAGTACATGACAGAGGTGTCCTTGGTGCCCAGGGGCTACCCTCCTGAACGGTCCCGCAAGGTTTTATTCTTGTAAGGAATCTCATCCACATGAGTGTGGTTGTTGGGCGTGTGCCAACTCTTACTGTGGCTTCTGCAAAGTGTTAGGATTATTGAATGACATATAAACCCTAATGGTGACTTGAACCAAGGACTTTAAATCCTTATAAGGATTCCAAGTCACTATGTGGTACCGCCAAACCAAGTTAGCGTGGTGGTACCACATGGTGACTTGGAAACATTATCAGGACTTAAGGTCCTTAGTTTGAGTCATCATTAGGATTTATATGTCACTCAATTATCCTAACACTCCGCATGAGTCATGGTGAGAGTCGACACACACCCAACAACCACACTCACGTGAGTGAGGCTCCTTACGAGGAAAAAATCATACGAGGTTGTTTAGGAGGGTAGCCCATGCACTGGGAACACCTTCATCGGGTACTCAAAACGGACAAATGGTCTCGTATACAATGAGAGTAGTATAAAAGCGCACATTTGTGGTATAGAAGCCTCCATGGTGACTAGAACCAATGACTTTGGCCCTTATAAGGTTCCCAAGTCACCATGTGGTACCACCTGGCCAACTTGGTTTGGCGATACCACATGGTGACCTGGAAACCTTATCAGGACTTCCTTGATTCGAGTTATCATGAGGGCCTATATACTACTCAATAATCTTAACGTTTCGCATGAGCCACCGTGAGAGTCGGCACACGCCCAACAACCACACCCATATGGGTGAGACTCCTTACAAAGATAAAATCTTGTGTGACCGTTCAGAAGGGTAGTCCTAGGACACCAATGACATCTCTATCAGGTACCCAAATAGATAAATTGCCTAATGGGAAATGAGAGTGACAGAAAAATATATCTTCAATTATTAATTCAAAAAAGTTAAAGGCGATAATTATCAGCACAACGATGATGAGGGGCCTTAAAAATCGACTATGGAATTATAGGAATCTGTTTCATAAAATTTTGGAGAAAATTACCCCGTTAATGGCCTTACTTGGTTTTTTTGATCATATTGTCACCATTAATGGCATTATTTTAGTTTATTTTGACAACCAAATTTATTTCTATGATCCCCCAATAATTCAAATTAGCTAGATTGAACCTCGTAGCTTTATAGGCTACTAGTAGTATTGAAATGGGATTGATTCCCACTTGGTATGTTTCAATACAATGAAAATAAACTTTTGGATTTTTTTTTTTTTTTTGTGCAAATCAAATCAAGCCAAAAATGTTCATATTTTTATGTTGTTCCAAATTCAACTTCAATTTTTGAATCTTCTTTTTTTCACAATGGATGCAAATTAAACCCTTTGGGCCTTTGATCAAAGGTGATATTGATATTGATATTTACTTAAAAACAAAAGATGTTTTTTCAATTTTTCTTAAGTGGGCCCAAAGTCATTTTTTTATACGGAGGTGGTGAGTGGGGTATAAAGCTTTCATCTCCTCCATGTCATATAATTGGAAATTGGAATCATGTGGCATCAAAACAACACGCGTTTTTGCATTGGACCCACCAAATTCCTCTCGTTTTTTTTTATTGAGGATATACTTACTCATATTTATTCCAACTCTCTCACTGTAGCTATAGTGAGCTACAATAATTTACTGCAGCTACAGTAAGAGAGTTGAAATAAATATGAGTAAGTTTATTATTTTTATTTTGTATTATCTTTTTGTCCCTTTTTAAAGATTCCCATTTCCCCATCATAATATATTTCCATTTCTCTAGCCCATTAAATCAAAAAATTTCAATCACAACCGTTGATTCATATCCTCACCGCCACATCAAATCAAGACCCTTTTGGTCCCACATTACAGGTTCCAGAACCCTTAGATCCTCATCAGATGGTGACTGATCAATCATGTGTAACAACTTTTTAGATTCTTCAATCAAATTTTTTTTTTTTAAAAAAAAGCACAATAGTAAATTATATATATATATATATATCAATGTAGTACTCATCAAGCACATTAAACCAAATAAAAAGAACAAAATGACCAAAATACCACTCTCCGCTCATGTACACAAAGCTGGGGCGTAAGGGTTTATTCGACTATTCGCACATCACAACCAATCACGGACCCCACCTAAGAGAGTCTTCTGTATCATGATTGATGCAGGCGCACCACACACCAGTACGGAAATTTTTCTTCCAGCAGCCGGCACGGATTACTAAAATGCTACCATCTGTACGGACGCCAAATGTAGGCACTTAACGACCTGACAGCAACCCCTCTGCCTCTATGAATTCCATTCCATTTTATTTTTTTATATATATATATTATATTTTTAATCACCATACACAAAAGTAAGAGATATAATAAAGTGCCCAAAAAACATGCCACGTGGCATCATCACACATATTTCGCGGTCAGATTATGTGGGTCCCAATATTTCAACGGGTTGCGGCGGCGACAGCAGTGGCAATAGAGACAGGTGGAGTGTTATTGATGATAGCAGATGTAGTAGTTTCGGGCATCGTAGCCACACGATCTTCATCATAGAGGAATTGACGAAGAATCTTAGTACCGGGTCGGGTCACAAGCTTATCCCACGCTTGATCTGCCTCATCGCCCCGTTTTAGAAACACTTCAGTGGCATCAATCCGGTGCATGTTCCATTTCCATTTGTTATAAAGCCGGTGAATTTTTTGTAACTGGCGACAAGAAAGGTTACATGTATTTTCTTTAATTTTGGTCACGGCTGCCTCGAGGATCTTTTGATCTAAGAGTGATTCTGATTCAGCACTTAAATATTGGTCCAATTCTGGCACCCCAATTGCACGTCTAATCCCTCTACTGTAATCAGCTTGTGGGTCAAATATTTGCTTAACCTCGTCCACCAGACCCAATTCAACCATCCGGTCAACTCTTTCGGATACAAAAGAATGTAACACAGGCAATGACACATCAACCCAAAGAAAGCAACATTCGTACCTTAATTGAAACTCAGCATCATCACCATTCACTAGAGCTTCAATGTAAGAATTGGACCCGCCGGCGATGATCGGAAGCCGGTCCCGACTGAGGATGGATTCAATGGCTAGTGAAGCGTGGTTTCTGAAATCAGTTGATGTGAAATTTGCATTAGGTTCGATTATGCCAAGTAAGTGGTGGGGCACCCCGTGACATTCCTCTTCAGTCACCTTATTGGTAACTATGTCAAGACCTTTGTACACCTGAATCTTGTCGGAATTTACTATCTCCGCCGGAAAACGGGTGGCTAGATCAATGGCTAGCCTGGACTTTCCGGTGCCGGTTGCTCCCATTACAAACACAACTTTATCTTTCCGTCGGAAGAAAGGCTCCAAATTGATCACCCCCTGGAAATTCACTAGGGGCTGGACAGCTTGTTTACATGCAGACATCGAAAGCTTCATCTTGTTAAACCTGCAAAGTTATAAAATTAAAACAAAAAAAAAAAACAAGAATAAGGCCATGGCTAAAGAAGCATAAGCATATATGTAACATGGAACATGTTATTTATATATATATATATGAACAAAGTTCAAGAACCCCAATTGGTTTGATGGACCACTTACCTTTTATATATAGTGATCAAATTAATATGCGGCGAATTGTGGAAGAAAATAGGCAGAGTGGGAAGAAGAGAGAGCAAAGCTAGCTGAAATGGGTTGCAAGTTAATTTGTGAGGAATATGAATTAAGCAAAGATAGTGGCCGTATATGCAAAGCACTTAATGCTTTGAGTAGCACATAATAAAAGACAAAGCTAAATAGGTAGCTAATTAATGAGAAAATATATTTGTACCAAAAATATATGTACACTTTGAGAAAAGAAAAAGTGAATATATAGAGATTATAACCTGAGTGAAGAAAATGAGATTTTGTGGGCTTGTGAAAAAGAATGACCACAACACACACACATGTACACACAATGGTAGCTAGCTAGATTTCCATTCTTATCTTTCAAATCCCTCAATCTTCTGCTCAGACATGAAACATCAGCTTGGTATTTATAACAAGTGGCTGCACAAATTTTACATTTTTTGTGGAATCCACTCAATACACTTGTAATTCTTTCATAGGAACCTACAATGAGATAAAAAGGTAAGATTATTTTATTATTATTATTTTTTTCTTCAGTTTTAATTCAAATTTTGAATTTCATTCTGATATAACCTTAT
>SKCR01045118.1:0-89153 GCA_019454045.1 Zanthoxylum bungeanum
TTTAAAGTAAAGTGAATAGATGTGATGTGACTTAAAGTAAAAGTTGAAATGATGAAAAGCTTTATTGTTTTAACTTTTGACTTTTAAATAAAAGATAAGATATATTATATATGTTTATTTATTTTTTACTTGGTAAATGAAATAAAAATATATATATTAGATATCTTTTTCTCTCTCACATACGCACAGTACACGGTAGAGGCTTGGAGCCAAAACGTTTTCTTCTCCCTCCCTCCTTCTCTTCTCTTCTTCTTCACGGTCTCAAGACCGATTTCTTCTTCAATTTTTCTGGTTCACCGAATTTTTGAGAAGCAAAATGGAAGATGATTAGTGCTAGCACACTCTAGGAGTGATACAAAGGTGATAGGGAAGTGAGTTTGTGAGCATGGAAGCTTGAAGCTTGGAGCTTCAATGGATCTTGCATGGCCGAAAATGGAGGAGATTTTCACAGCCCCACTGTGCGTTCACTGCAGTTCCAGAAGCCCCAAAACCGAGCTTGATGAAGCCAAAAAACGCATGTTCTTCATTTCATCAAAACCATTCAATGTGAGTATGTTTCCGCCTTACTCCTTTGATGTGTTCATACTCGTTTTTTATGCATGTTTGTGATCTTGTGGACTTGATTAAACTCCAACAGGTGGATGGGCTGTTTGTTTTGCTTATTGTTTGTGTCTAGTCGGTGGGCAGTTTAGGAAGTGGCTGTTTGCTTTGTGTATTTGGTCGGTGAAGCTTTTGTTGTTTGCATTTGTATTTGCTGGTTGAGAGGTTGTTTTGGTCGGCTAAAGGTCATTTTTATTTGGTTTTAAGAGGGAGAGGCCGAGAGATGGAGAAGCGTGTGAGGTTGAACATTCAGTGGGTGCCGAGATTAAGGTTTGTGTTTGGTTTTATTGTGTTTGGTGCGTGAGGGAGTTCATTTGTGGTGGTGGTTACCGAGAGCTGAGAGAGGTGAGGGTTGGGTTTAGTTGTTGTCGTGAGTGAGAGCCAGGAAGATAATAAGGTCTGGATTTTGGTATCTTTTATAATAGTGTGCTAGGGTTTCTCATGTGCATGGGATTTGAAAATAAGGAAACAAATCAAGCCATCAAGTGGATGCATTTAATTAATTTATTTAAGGAAATAGTATTGTGTATTTTTGGTGGGGGAATATCTTTAATTTAGAAGGTGATTTATTTAGATTTTGCATGTTTAAATGTGATTGAATATTTTGGATGGATTTTGTGGGCCTGGGCGTGTGGCTTGGATTTTATGGGCTTGGGCGTGTCGCTTGTGTGTGTATGTGGGCTTGGGCGTGTGGCTTGCAGGATTTTGGGCCGAGGCTAACATTTAAAACAGAGATCCATCGAGCCAACCTAGACCAAAACAACCAATTAAATCTGAGGATGTACTTATTTTGAATTTTCCCTTTCGACGTCCATTTCCCGCGACTTCCGTAAATTATCGGGTAGTGCCTCCATACGAGGGCATCATCAGGCTTCTATGCAAAAATACAGTGTCTACAGTCGCCCCCACTTTGATGGGACTTGTGCAGTGTGTGATAGTGAAAATCCTATCAAGTCATGCATGCATTTTACTTACCGGGCTCGCCAGCTGTTGCTTAACTTACCTGTTATTCCGAGATGCTTCAAATGAGTGATGGTGGTGAGGTGCTTCGACTCTGGTTCATTCCTGAACCGTTACTTTGTGATGAGAGGTGGTCCATTCCCGAACCGTTACTGTGAGGTGGGTCCATCCCAAAAACGTTACTGTGAGAGATGGTCCATTCCCGAACCATTACTGTGAGGAGGTCCATTCCGAACCATTATTGTATGAGGTGGTCATTCCCGAGCCATTACTGTGAGGTGGTCCATTCCCGAACCATTACTGTAAGGTGTTCCATTCCCAAACCGTTATTGTGAGAGGTGGTCCATTCGCGAAACGTTACTTTATGAGAGATGGTCCATTCCCGAACCGTGTTGATAATATGGGCCTCGTGGTGGACAATTATGACCCATAACATCCCTATTTGTACAGATCATGGTGTTTTTGTTGGTCATTCTAAGGGTCCAATGGATCATAAAACAAGCATGAACATGTGTGAATACATTCGAGAAGTCGCAGAATATTTACATCGATCGGTTGAGCAACGCGGAGGCAACAAAAACGAATTCTGCCCTCTGTTCTTCGGCAGGGAGCTGCTGTGACAGTCCACTGAGTTGCGGCCATTGGAGGTCCTCGAACAAGCTCCAATCTTCGTCGAACGATTCCCGGCTCATGGGTGGACTTCCCTATCACCTTCGCATGTCTCTCGGAGTGCTAGCTCTCTTGAAATTTGCCACAAATCTCAAGCACTTATGCTTCCATTTCATGGTTTTGGTGAACCAGAAACCAGAAATTATACAGCCCTTTGGGCGTGAGAAAATGAGAGAGAAAAGAGAGAAGAGAGATAATGAAAAATGTTTAATTCATTTTGTTTTCAAAAAAAAAATAAACATATACCATTTCTTTTCCAAAAAGTCAAGCATTAAATGCTTTCATCAACTCACTTCAATCCATCAATCAATCAAGTTGTCAAGTCACTTCACTCAAAGTGATAAGTGATTTGACGCTTGATTTGACTTGCGTGCCGCACTCGAATTCGAAATGCGAATGAGCTCGCAAACAATCCCGGGCTCGGGTTTGCTAATTCTAAATTAACGAATTTTCCGTTGCGTCGTAATTAAATGATTACACTTAGCGAAGTCACTATTCACGTCGCTAATGAATTAATTCTAAATTAATTCGTTCACCCGAATTAAAATCTAATTTTAATTCCACGTCGAAATCCAATTTCGTTTAATATATCAAATATATTAATTAATCGATTAATTCCAAATTAATCATTATCTCACTTTAAATGATATTTTATCCCAGATAAAATATCTCCGCAATTAATCCCAGATTAATTTTCTCTCTCATCTTATTAATCCAGATTAATAAAAGTGCGAGTCATACATCATCGGTGAATCTTTGGGAAGCGACCCATGAGATCCCCGAATATGTTGGCAGTAAATTCGGTCGTCGGACTATCCGAACACGTAAGTACCTCATACTACGTTTATACTGATTTACAAGACAAGGTTGGCCTCTAGCAAAGCGTCATGCCTACCCAATTCTCCGGAAATATCCTTAAAGGAATAAAAGATCTATATCGGGCGTAGTATACGTAGTATTGCGTATTTCTGTCCAGTATCAGATGATCACATGCGAGGCCTGGGGCTGGTACAATGTCTGCCCCGTACGAAGCATATATCGGATGACGAGCAACTAGTCTCTTTAATATCGGATAATCAAGACCAAGTGATATTATCCCGACGGTTGTAACCTTTTTAGAGAACCAGTTCTGTATCCCTGCGCGATCATCATCTCCATATGACTGGAGTGACACTTCCTTCTTGACATCACACCGAACGCACTACGATTCTCAATATACCCTGCATTAGCATACACAGAACCGGTTAAAGCCCTGGATGGCCGCAACCAAAGTATATTAATTGTCGCAAGTATTAACGGTGCAAGTCTCAAGTTAAGACCAAATACACCTACCCTGATTTCGGATTTCATAGACACATAGTCATACTACCAATGGAATTCCGAGGGGGGTCTTATCCAGAGCGAAGCTGTTTCTCGTACCATTGGTAAAACACAACCTCCTATTACACTTGCATGAGTATCCTATACCCAAATATATGAGAACTATGCCGTTGTGCCCTCACAATGCACACAAGTGTAATACTAGTCTTTTACGCATTCATCGATGTCCAATCTCGATAATGCTCTGACTAGGGATATTTAATGATTTATCCTTCGTGGACTGATACTGTCTCATATCATTCTCAATCCAGGAACAAATCACAGGGACCTCCTATCATTTATATATCTTGGTGATCTAATCACAAATGATAAGAGTGCAATCTCCTTTGTCACATAGTTAATTTGTACAACAACACCGTGATCTGTACAAATAGTGACGCTATGGGTCATAATTGTCCAACAATCTCCCACTTGGCCTATAGCCAGTCACTCGAGTGTCTTACACCCGAACTATGTACGGTTGGCTCAATTTGCTGAGAAAAGACTTTCGTCAGCGGATTTGTATGATTATCGTCTGATGCGATTTATACGATCATCACATCACCTTGATGTATGATCCGAACGAATCAGATGAATATCGAAGTATGTATCTGGATCGTTGATGAGACCATTAATTCTTTAGCATGTGCTGACGCCTAGCTCAGCTGCTAACAGAATTATATCTAATTTAATTAGATTTGTTATCGACCCAAATGGCTATATTGCTGCTTCAGCTGCAGCAATAACCTGCATTTGTGTGTTTATTCGGTAACAATACCTTGCTTGGAAGATTTCCAGCTCACTGTTTCGTTATTCAAATTGTATAGTACCATTTGCGACTTATAGTCATTTTATCGGTCTAGGAAACTTGCAGTAGTGATCCCAGTCACTTCAAGTTCTCATTCTCCACAGATTAAGACATCATCCTTAGTTCTCTAAGATACTAACGGATGTTCTTAACATCAATCCAGTGACTATCACTCGGATTGGCCTGTTTGTGAATCCATATGCTCAAAGCGTATAAGATACCAAGTCGCGTACATTTTTAAATGTACGATTTCTCGGAGAGTTTTCTCGAAAGCCAAGCTTTCGCCGATAGATATTATATGGGAATATCATTTCCAAGAAATGACATATTATCATTATTTATAGGACTGCCATTGTCAGTGCGCTCCCACTAACCCTCTTATATACACAAGAATCATTTCGTTTTGAATTAAATCATAAACCATTATGATTACATCAAAACGATAATTCCAAGAACCTAATGCTTGCTTCAATCCAAACATGGATCGAATAACCTGCAAACCTTGTTTGCTAGTTCTGGTACGACAAAATCGACAGGATGTTGTAAACATCCTCCAAAAGGTTTCCTTTTCAGGAAAGTGATTTTCCCGTAAAGCTGACATATTTCATAAATGAAACATGCAGCGTTAGCAAGCATTATCCAAATGGATTTACCATGGCAACAGGTAAAAGGTTGAATCGTAATCAACATAATTTTGATAACGATACCTTTCCGCTAAAAGCCTAGCTTTATACGTTGGTATGTTGTCATCCATGTATGTCTTCCTTGAAGAGTTATATAGTACCAATAGGCACAATGCCTTATGGTACATCAACTAGTGTCCAAACATAGTTGATATACATGGAATCCATTTTGGATTCATGACACTTTGTCATAATAGGGAGTCGATATCTTGTACCACTTCTTCATACGTAGTCAGTTGGTATACCACAACAAGATAGACATCTTTATGAGGTGAGATCAGAAACCCATACCCTAGGTTGTTTTCTGACTCTCTCCGACATGCGTGGTTCTTGTGTATTCGAAGATTAATGTTATAGTTTCATCCTTGATGAACTATATGTGTTCCATTAGGATTCGATGCCTGGAATAGTATTACTCCGACTTTCATCGAGTTTTACTATCCTCCCACTTACCACTGCATATCGGTATTCCTCTTAGGAAAACCGCATGGCGAGCAACAATCTAATTGTTCTCAGGTGAGATGTATAAGTACAATACTTTGGTATCCCTAGGATAACCTACAATTGGCACTTATCCAATTTGGGTTTTAGTTTGGTATCATCCAAACATATGTCTAGCATCCCAAATCATCAGGATTGAGAAACCCAGTTTCTTTCTCGTTCATATCTAATATGAAATATGTCAAATATATTTTAATGGAACCTTATTCTAAATAAGTTCTGCACTGTTAATGTTTATCCGTTGAAGGAAATGGTAGCTCAGAGCGACTCCTGATTAACCTTATCATGTCTAACAAAATTCGGTTACTCAGTTCGGACACACCGTTAAACTGACGTGTTCCGGGAGGAGTCCTCTTTTGAAAGAATACTTTACTCTTTCAAGTATATTAGAAACTTATTGCTTAAGTATTTTCAATTACGGTCTTACGATGACGGTATATACTGCAACCGATCTGTTTGTCTATTTCGTGTCAAAACTGTAAAAGTTTCTGATTTGTGTTTCAAAAGAAACACATAACCATAATGCGATGCCACATCCGTAAGGTCACGAAATATTCATATCCACATCTAGCCTAGCTAGACATGGGCCCACTTGCTTCACTATGAACTAGGGCTAACAGATAGGTGGCTTTTACACTTTTACCAAGTAAAGGTGTTTTAGGCACTTTGCCCAATAAACTAGATTCGTAGACTTTATTTGATTGGAATCAAATTAGTCATAGTACCCACTCTTCGAAAGTGTGGATATACGATTCTTGTTTAATTGTGTCCCAGACTACAATGCCACAAATTAGTTTCTTCTGATCAAATCAGTTTGAGCTATTTGTTTGTCATGTATATATTTGAGATTTATTTATATTCAAAATATAAATTTTGTCATTCACATCTAATGTGTTTACCTCAATATCATCTTTATATAATAAAACACTTTAGTATTCTAAATATAAAGGTTCACCCGCAGCGGGTTAAACACTGATATAAAGATAATGTATCTAGTCAAACTAGTTACAGTATAACAGTTTCCAAATTTAGGTACACACCCGAAGGTAGTTCCTAAAATTAGGTATCTACGGTTAAAATAACGATTTTCATCCCGTTTCCAATCCGCAGATAAATCTCAATTGAAGTCATTATCCTGCTCATAGCAGATTCTGAACAACAGTATATCTTTATGTATCACACTTAGTATTAAAATCTAATTTTAATACTAGTTTGAACATAATGATGACAAACATATTTGAAGTTAGAGCCTTACTCGTTCTTCAATTCCTTCATGTCTGCTTTGTCCAAACGGCAGTCATGCATCCGCGATCCTGTTTGCCACATTTAGCAGACATTTTGGGATATGTCCTTTATCTTCCTAGAAGATTATAATGATTTTGCCTTTGCCCCTTTTCACACTCCAGAAGCCTTTGGCCAAGCCTTGGCCTTCCAGAATATCGAAGTAAAGTGCGCCTTGCGCTACTTGTCTATTGCTAGTCTTTGACTTTATCTCCTTGAGAATAGTCATTAACTCTCCAAGAGTTATTAATTGCAATTTAGTACTTCTAAAATCTAAAGATAGATTCTTGAAGATCCTTCAATTTCTTTATCATACTTTAAGGATCTAATCCTTAGTTCTTATTAGGAAATTAAGGAGTCTACTGCAACAAGGTTAATGGATTAAGCACTAAAGTTATCATCACATAAATCTTCCAAAGATTATGCTCTACTATTTGCTTAACTCCGGGCTTAGGCATAATATGTTATTTTATCAAATAAATTAACTTATTATTTTCCAGGACCGTCCTGAAATTTTATTCCCAATTTGAAAATTAAACCATTTAAATACATTTTCCCTAGGATCATGTTTTAAACGTCAATCTTTCAATTTTATCTTGATTCTAATATTCCAACTATTTAATCAATGATTTAGGTACTATATATTATAATGATTACAATAGTCCAACTATTTAATCAACTATAATTTAATAGATTAAAATCAATTATATTGATTACTATAATCCAATTATAAAATCAACTATAAATGAATAGTTTGAATATAGTCCAACTATTTATTAAAACAACTTTTAAATATTAGTCCAACGAACATTTTATTTATTTGACGAATTGATATTTGTTTGAGTGCGTATGGCAAGTAATTAAACGAATATTGCAAATTCAATTCTTGCCTCCCACTATTTTTCGGCGAGCCTCTAACCCTCTGTCGAGTACTCGGGAAACCGTGTTTCCTAGTAGGTTGGGATCCAGTTAAATATCACACAATCTTGACTTTGGCCAACAAATTGTATGATAATTAACTAGGTAGATCTCTAAGATCAATTGGATCCAATCCAATTCCTAGATCCGGTAGGAAGACATCCAAGTCCGAAACATATATCTTATATATGCCAATACATCCAATGTATTACCTAACCTTTTTCCTCTGAACCAACTAAGCCTTGGCTTTGGCACAACAAACTTAGTGATCCCAGTCAAGCGCGACCCATTGACCATGGAAAGCTTCGTAATCAATGTCGATGGACAAGAAGTGGTCTTGACTTTGGCCAACAAATGACAACTTGGACAAGACACTGACATGTAACAAAGCCTTCGTGATTCATACACATCCTCGATGGATAAAGGCCTTGACTTTGGCCAACAAGCCAATGCCAGTCTCGGATCTTGAGTGAGAATCACTCATTGGAAGGAAAGACGCTTAATATTTTGCGAGGGTTTTTCGAATGCAAATTGGCAACCAATTTATTATCTTTGTTAAGGTCTCATCATCATACACCCTTAAACATGCATTCTAAATACATAATAAAGCTCGTATAAATAAAATAATAATGATATGTAGATGGATACTTTACACATTGATCCTAGATCAAATCTCTCCATTTCTCTCTCCCGCTAGCACAAATATTTCTTCTACCCGTTACACTACACTTCTAAAGAAACCTCATTTACATTGAGGGGAATAGGTGAGAAGAGAATACAAAGAATAAGGAGGTGATAAGGCTGGACACGCAGGTCCAATTATAAATCAAATTATTACAAAAATTTCTATAATTGTCCCACCCATCTAATATCAATCTGTTATACATTATTCATGCATCGCAACCATGTATTCACACAAGCATGTTATCAATCAATCTAATCAAATTAATTAATCTGATAATTAGTGATCATCTAATGTTCAAACAACGATTTGATTTTGTTCGAATCAAACTCTTTGTGCGAATAAGTACTCAAAATACGAATTCTTGAATTAAATTAAACTAAGCAATTAAATCTAATTCAATTTGTATTTAATTCTAATTCACTATTTAATTCCAAATTAAATATTACACTTTATTTACGAACCTTTACGATTTAAATTCCAAATTTAATCGTTACGGGTCTCAAAGCCCGATTAACGTCCAACGTCAATTTAATTAAAGTCCAATGGGCTTTTAATTAATTTCTTGGCCCATTAAAGTCCAATGGGTAAAACCGAATAACCAAAATCCAATCCGGGAGTTACCCCATAAGCCTATAAATCAATCTTGGGCCCATTAGGCCTAATTAAACTTTAAAGGTCCATTTGTCGCATTTGGGCTTTATGGAGACGGTTTTGGGCCCAATTGGATCCAATCCAATTTGCCTTAACCCAACTTAGTACAACTAAGCCCAATAACAATATTACAAGCCCAAATCCAATTTTAAGGCCCAATTCAATTAAATTGCCAAATTCCAAATTCCCAATTTAATTACCTAAAGTGCATTACATAATTAATTATCCAATTAACATTTCTAAAACATCAATTAGCACTAATTAATCATGCCATTAACATTAAAACATGTCCAACACATTTTAACAAAAATCAAACCAAATTTCATGCTCTTACATTCTCGGTAATTTGGGGATTTTATGTCCGATTCGAATTCAATCCAATTAATTCCACAATCGACATTAAATCATATTCCCGAATGATTTCCAACACATCCAATTGTCAAAAATCAAAAATCCCAAGACATATTAG
Source organism: Zanthoxylum bungeanum (assembly GCA_019454045.1). Classification (NCBI taxonomy): domain Eukaryota; kingdom Viridiplantae; phylum Streptophyta; class Magnoliopsida; order Sapindales; family Rutaceae; genus Zanthoxylum; species Zanthoxylum bungeanum. The sequence continues at coordinate 9,585 of SKCR01045118.1, forward strand.
GGCTAGACCAATTCGGCCAACATATACAATTTGGGGAAAAATGATCCAATCAAATTTTCTTGAAATTGATCCAATCAATCTTCAATTCAACATCAATTAAGCATAAAAAATCATCCAATTTCATTTAAACATGGTCAAAATCAATTTGCCCAAATTTTAACCTTAAACTTTTTCATGCTTTTAACCATGCTCTGATACCATTGTCGGTCATTCTAAGGGTCCCAAGGATCATAAAACAAGCATGAACATGTGTGAATACATTCGAGGAAGTCGAGGAATACTTACATCGATCGGTTGAGCGACGCGGAGGCAACAAAAATGAAATTATGCCCTCTGTTCTTCGGCAGTGAGCTGCTGTGACAATCCACTGAGTTACAGCCATTGGAGGTCCTCGAACAAGCTCCAAGCTTCGTCGAACGATTCCCGGATCATGGGTGGACTTCCCTATCACATTCGCATGTCTCTCGGAGTGCTAGCTCTCTTGAAATTTGTCACAAATCTCAAGCACTTGTGCTTCCCTTTCACGATTTTGGTGAACCAGAAACATAAATTATACAGCCCTTTCGGCGTGAGAAAATTAGAGAGAGAAGAGAGATAATGAAAAATGTGTAATTCATTTGTTTTCAAAAAAAAAAAAATAAACATATACCATTTCTTTTCCAAAAAGTCAAGCATTAAATGCTTTCATCAACTCACTTCAATCCATCAATCAATCAAGTTGTCAAGTCACTTCACTCAAAGTGACAAGTGATTTGACGCTTGATGCGACTAATGATTTGACGTTTGATTTGACTTGCGTGCCGCACTCGAATTCGAAATACGAATGTGCTCGCAAAAAATCCCGGGCTCGGGTTCGCTAATTCCAAATTAACGAATTTTCTGTTGCATCTTAATTAAATGATTACGCCTAGCGAAGTCACTATTCACATTGCTGATGAATTAATTCTAAATTAATTCGTTCCCCGAATTAAAATCTAATTTTAATTCCGCGTCGAAATCCAATTTCGTTTAATATATCAAATATATTAATTAATTGATTAATTCCAAATTAATCGTTATCTCTCTTTAAATGATATTTTATCCCAGATAAAATATCTCCGCAATTAATCCCAGATTAATTTTCTCTCTCATCTTATTAATCCCAGATTAATTAAAAGTGTGAGTCATACGTCATCGGTGAATCTTTGGGAAGCAACCCATGAGATCCCCGGATATGTTGGCAGTAAATTCGGTCGTAGGACTATCCGAACAGTAAGTACCTCGTACTATGTTTATACCGTACATTTAAAGACAATATTGGCCTCAAAACGCCATGCCTACCCAATTCTCCGAAAATATCCTTACAGGAATAAAGGATCTATATCAGGCGTAGTATACGTAGTATTGCGTATTTCTGTCCAGTATTGGATGATCACATGCGAGGCCTGGGGCTGGTACAGTGTCTTCCCCGTACGAAGCATATATCGGATGACGATCAACTAGTCTCTTTAATATCGGATAATCATGACCAAGTCATATTATCCCGACGGTTGCAATCTTTTTAGAGAACCAGTTCTGTATCCCTGCGCGATCATCATCTCCATATGACTGGAGTGACACTTCCGTCTTGACATCACACCCAACTAGTCTCTTTGATATTTGGAATATTCATGTGATGATAACTTTAGTGCTTAATCTGTTATGCTTGCCGCAAGACTCCTTAATTTCTTAGTCAAAACTAAGGATTAGATCCTTATAGTATGATATTGAAATTGAAGGATCTTCATAGATCTATCCTTAGATCTTAGAAGTACAAATTGCAATAGAAAACTCTTGAAGAGTTAATGGCTATACTTAATGAGACAAGCCAGAGTTTTGCAATAGAGCAAGAAGCGCAAGGCGCATCTTACTTCGACATCCCAGAAGGCCAAGGCTTGGCCATAGGCTTCTGGGTGTGGAAAAAGGGCAAAGGCAAAATCATTATAATCTTCTGGAAGACATAGGACATATCCCAAAATGTCTGCCTAAATTGTGGTAAACGGGGGTCACTAGAAGCGTGACTGCCGTATGGACAAGGCAGACATGAAGGAATTGAAGACGACGGCAAGGCTCCGACTAAATATGTTTGTCATAAACATGTTCGCTACTAGTATTAAAATTGGATTTTAGATACTGAGTGTGGTACATAAATATATGTACTGGTGTGTAGAATCTGCTGATAAGCAGGATACTGACCTCAGTTGAGATTTATCTGTGAAATGAAAATGGGACGAGAGTCGCTGTTTTAACCGTAGAAACCTAAGTTTAGGAACTACCCTTCGGGTGTGTACTTAAATTAGGAAACTGTTAAAATGTAACTAGTTGACTTGAAATATTATCTCTATATCAGAGTATAATCCGTTGCGGGTATACCTTTATATTCTAGAACACTAAAGTGTTTTATTTTATAAAGATGATATTGAGATAAACACATTAGATGTGAATAACAGCATTTATATTTATGATATAAATAAATCTCATACATATGACATGACAAACAAATAGCTCAAACTGTATTAATCAGATGAGACTTATATGTGGCATTGTTGTCTGGGACACATTAAACAAGACTCGTATATCCACACTTTTGAAGAGTGGATACTAGGACGGATTTGATTCTATTCAAATAATGTCTACGAATCTAGTTTATTGGGCAAAGTGCCTAAAACACTTTTACTTGGTAAAAGTGCAAATGCCACTGATCTGTTAGCCCTCGTTCATAGTGATGTAAGTGGGCCCATGTCTAGCTAGGCTAGAGGTGCTATGAACACTTCGTAACCTTTACGGATGTGGCATCGCGTTATGGTTATGTGTTTCTATTGAAACACGGATCGGAAACTTTTGATGAATTCAAAGAGTTTCGACACGAAGTAGACAAACAGATCGGCTATAGTATTAAAACCGTCACGGTTAGACCATGATGGAAAATACTTAAGCAATAAGTTTCTCAGATACTTAAAAGAGAATAGTATTCTTTCAATGAGGACTCCTTCCGGAACACGTCAACCTGACGGTGTGTCCGAACAGAGAAACCGAACCTTGTTGGACTTTGTAAGGTTAATCATGAGTCGCTCTGAGCTACCATTTCCTTCAAAGGATACGCATTAATCAGTGCAAAACTTATTTTGAATAAGGTTCCATAAAAATCTGTTAGACAGACTTCATATTAGATATGAACAGGAAAGAAAATGGGTTTTTCTTATTCCTGTAGATTTGGGAATGCTGGGCATATGTTTGGATGATACCAAACTAAAACCCAAATCGGATAAGTTCCTAAGTTGTGGGTTATCCTAGGGAAACCAAAGTATAGTACTTAGACAACTCACATGAGAATAATTTAATTGTTGCTCACCATGCAGTTTTCCTGAGAGGAATACTGATATGCAGTGGTAAGTGGGAGGAAAGTAAGACTCGATGAAAATCAGAGTAATACTATTCCAGGCACCGATTCCTTAATGGAACACAAATAGTTCATCAATGATGAAACTATACCAATAATCTTCGAATACACAAGAACCGCGCAAGTCGGAGAGAGTCAGAAAACAACCTGGGGTATGGGTTTCTGATCTCACCTCGTAAAGATGTCAATCTTATTGAGGAATACGAACTGACTACGTATGAGGAAGTGATACAAGGTATCGACTCCCTATTATGGCAAAGTGCCATGAAGTCCGAAATGGATTCAATGTATACCAACCAAGTTTAGACATTGGTTGTTGTACCGGAAGGCATTGTCCCTATTGGTACTATTTGAGTCTTCCAGGAAGACATACATGGAAGGCAACATACCAACGTACTAAGCTAGGCTTGTAGCAAAAAAGGTATCGTTATCAACATTGTGTCGATTATGACGAAACCTTTTACTTGTTGCCATGGTTAAATCCATTTGGATAATGCTTGCTAATGTTGCATGTTTCATTCATGAAATATGGCAGCTGAACATCAAAATCGCTTTCCTTAAACGGAAACCTTTTGGAGGATGTTTACAACTTCCTGGTGGTTTTGTCGTACCAAAACAAGGTTTGCAAGTTAATTCAATCCATTTATGGATTGAAGCAAGCATTGCATTCTTGGAATTATCGTTTTGATGTAATCATAATGGTATATGATTTAATTAAAACGAAAATGATTCTTGTGTATATAAGGAGGTTAGTGGGAGCGCACTGACAGTGATTGTCCTAAAAATGATAATATGTCATTTCTTGGAAATGATATTCCCATAATACAATCAATGAAAGCTTGGCTTTCATGAAAATTCCCCGTAGAATTCTTGGGAGAGACAGTCTTTATTCTAGGAATAAAGATCTACTGGGATAGATCTAAAGGTTGTTCGCACTCTCCGAGTACTCGTGCATTGAAATAAATGTACGCGACCTGGTGTCTCATATACTTTGAGCATATGGAGTCACAATCAGGCCAATCTATGTGATAGTCACTGAATTGATGTTAAGAACATCATTAAGTATATTAAATTAACTAAGGATGATTTCGTATATAATTGAGGAGAACTTGAAGTGACTGGGTTCACCGTTGCAAGTTTCCTAACCGATATAAACGACTATAAGTCGTAATAAAGGTACTATAAAGTTTGAATAACGGAACAGTGAGCTGGAAATCTTCCAAGCAAGATACTGTTGCCGAATAAACAACAAAAGCGGAATATTACTGCAGCTGAGGCAGCAATAGAAGCCTTTTGGATCTATAATAATCCTAATTAGATTAGGAGTAGTTCTGTTAGCAGCTGAGCTAGGCTACAACACAAGCTAAAGAATTAATGGTTTCATCAATGATCCAGATATATACTTCAAATATTCATCGGATTCGTTCGGATCATATATCGTGGCGATGTGATGATCGAATAAATCGCATCAGATGATAACACTGTAAATCCGCTGACGAAAGCCTTTCCTCAGCAGAAGTTTGAGCGAACCGTACATAGTTCGGGTGTAGGACACTTGCGTGATTGGCTATAGGCCAAGTGGGAGATTGTTGGACAATTATGACCCATAGCATCACTATTTGTACAGATCATGGTGTTGTTGTACAAATTAACTATGTGATAAAGGAAATTGCTCTTTTATCATTTGTAATTAGATTACCAAGATATATAAATGATGAAAGGTCCTTATGATTAGTCCGGATTGAGATAATATGAGACAATATCAATCTACGAAGGTTTAATCATTAAATATCCCTAGTCGTAGTATTATCGAGATTGGACATCGATAATACGGAACAGACTAGTATTACACTTGTGCGCGTTATGGGAGCATAACAACATAGTTCTCATATATTTAGGTATAGGATACTCAGGCAAGTGTAATAGGAGGTTGTGTTTACCGATGGTACGGAAACAACTTCTCTCTAGATAGACCCATCGGAATTCCATTGGTAGTATGACTATGTGTCTATGGAAGTCCGAATCAGGGTAGGTGTATTTGGTCTTAACATGAGACTTGCACCGCTAATACTTGCGACAATCAATATACTTTGGTTTTGGTCGTCCAGGCTTTAACAGGTTCTGTGTACGCCTCTTCTGGGTATATTGAGAATCGTAGTGTACTGGGTGTGATGTCAAGATGGAAGTATCACTTCATTCATAGTGGAGATGATGATCACGTATGATACGGAACTGGTGCTCTTTTTTACTGCAGTCATCGGGATAATATGACTAGGTCATGATTATCCGATTATAGAGACTAGTTACCAGAGATCCGATATGTGCTTCGTACGGGCCAGACACTATTTCAGCCCCAGGCCTTGCACGTGACATCCGATACTGGATCGCAATACGCAATACTACGTATACTACGCCTGATAAATATTACATATTCCTTTAAGAATATTTATGGAGAATTGGGTAGACACTTTTCTTTGCTAGAAGCCAACCATGTCTTGTAAATCAGTAAAAATGTAGTACTATGTACGTACGTGTTCGGATAGTCCGACGACCGGATTTACTGCCAACATATCCTGGGATCCAATGGGTCCCTTCCCGAAGATTCACCGATGACGTATGACTATTAGAGAGAGAAAATTAATCTGGGATTAATTACGGAGATATTTTATCTGGGATAAAATATTATTTAAAGAGAGAGAATGATTAATTTGGAATTAATCGATAAAATAATATATTCGATATATTATACAAAATAGATTTCGACGCGGAATTAAAATTAGATTTTAATTTGGGCATATGAGTTAATTTAGAATTAATTCGCTAGCGACGTGAATAGTAATTTTGCTAGGCATAATTATTTAATTAAATTTGATTTAATTACTTCGCAACGGAAAATTCGTTAATTTGGAATTAGCGAACCCGAGCCCGGGAGTGTTTACGGGCCCACTCACATTTCGAATCAAGTGAGGCCCATAAGTCACATCAAGCGTCACATCACTTGTCAACTTTATCACTTTATTGTGATGGAAGTTGTTGGATGATGCTTGAGTGTGAAACACTCAATTGTGATGGTTGAAAGACATTTACCATTTAATTAATTTTTGGTATTTGACTTTTAATTTAGTGTATTAGATACACAACACATAACTGACATAAGACTTCTCACTCTCTCTCTCACACTCACGGCCTTGGGCCATTTTCCTCTCCAAAATTCTGCCATTGTCGAGAGTTTGCAAGAAGGAATAATGGAATTTTGTGTCAAAATTTCCAAGGTGCTAGCACACATTAGGAGTCAAACAAAGGTAATAGGGAAACCCACCCATGGGCATGGAATCCTTACCCAAAGCTTGGAGCTTGAAGATTCAAAATGGAGCACAAAAGAGGAGCTTTTCCGTGAGCTTCAATGGGGAAAAGCTTAAAGATTTTTGTTGTTCCTCGCATCGCAAAAGCCAATCTTTGTAAGTACGATTCCTCCATACTTCTTATGAGTATTCACATGATTCTATGTTTAAATCGATCTTGGGACTATATTAGAAACCCAACACCTCGTCCCTGAGATTCATTCCCGAAATTGCTGATAATGTGGGCCTCGACCCTGTGATTCATTCTCGAAACTGCTGATATTGTGGGCCTCGACCCTGGGATTCATTCCCGGAACTGCTGATAACGTAGGCCTCGGCCCTGGGATTCATTCCCGAAACTGCTGATAATGTGGGTCTACGCCCTGGGATTCATTCCCGGAACTGCTGATAAAATGGGCCTCGACCTTGGGATTCATTCCCAGAACTGCTGATAACTTGGGCCTCAGCACTGGGATTCATTCCCGAAACTGCTGATAATGTGGGCCTCGGCCTGGGATTCATTCCCGGAACTGCTGATAAAATGGGCCTCGGCCCTGGGATTCATTTCCAGAACTGCTGATAATGTGGGCCTCGGCCCTAGGATTCATTCCCGAAACTGTTGATAATGTGGGCCTCGGCCTTGGGATTCATTCCCGGAACTGCTGATAATGTGGGCCTCGGCCCTGGGATTGTTTCCCGAAATTGTTGATAACGTGGGCCTCGGCCTTGGGATTCATTCCCGAAACTGCTGATAACGTGGGCCTCGGCCCTGGGATTTATTCCCGAAACTGCTGATAATGTAGGCCTCGACCCGAGTTTCATTCCCGGAACTGCTGATAACCTAGGCCTCGACTCTGGGATTCATTCCCAAAACTTTTGATAATGTGGGCCTCGGCCCTGGGATTCATTCCCGAAACTGCTTGTCTTTGCCGCTTTTTCCTTTTTTTTCAAAACCTGCGAACAGAAACAAAACAAAAATTGCATGCAAGTGACGTGTATGCATGTATGCATGGATGTATTTTCTATTCCGATGGGTTAGACCTTCATTGTTCTCTTTGGTGCCCTTTACCTACAAAAGTCTTTGGTCGCCCCTGGGCCTACTTTTGGTTTCCTTTTGTCAATTCTACTCTGGTGATTGCTCAGTTTTCTTTGGTCCCATGACCCCATATCTCGTCATGTCCCTGATTTGCGAGGTGGTAGACTGGTCGCCCCCAGACTTGGTTTAGCTTTCTATTCTTCGCTCTGGTTTAGCTTTCTATTCTTCGCTGCTTGCACTAAGTCAAGGTGGATCACGTGATGTGGCATTCTGTATCACATACCCAATTCACGCTTATCGGTTATATGTATAACTATTGGACTATTCATCGGCCTGCAATTTATTCAATTAGTCACCTTGCCGACTACTTAGGTTTTCACTGCTATAAACCTATGATTAAGTGCTCACGAGTCTAACATAGATCAATTATTCAAAGTATCAGATAAAGCACATCAAGAACTTATCGTTTCTAAGACTTCACCCTAAAGCAAATGATTTCATCATTGGACTTATGCCTAACTATTAAGGACTAAAAACAAACAATTTTTCTCTCTCTTTTTTTCTCTATTTTTTTTTTAATTTTTTTTCTTTTCTTTTTTTCTTTTCTTTTTTTTTTTTCTTATCTTTTATCTTTTATCTTTTTTTTTGTTTGCTAAACTCTTCTTGACAAGTCTTCATTTTCTAACCCAACGGATATCTATGATGGCTTTTAAGACAATGGGTTAGCATGATGCGTGTATACATGAGATGCAAGTGGTTATTAAAACAACATATATCCTTCCGACCTTATTCCTCCTACACTCGTGGTAAGTCCATTTCTGCCCTAGGTATGGCTTATTTTATGTACCAATGTGGGGTACACAAAATCATTCTCTCTTATGCTACAGGGTGAACCTTAGCTACCTAGGTTCCTTTCCATCGGTAAAAGACAAAGACCGCCCATTTACAACATGGATTAAGCCTATTATGGGATCATGCCATTGTCTAGAAACGACGAATTGGGCCTTCGGTAATCACGGTCGTGGGGATGAACTTGGAAGCATCCAACAATATACAAATATGTCGTAACAAGGCGTATCCTTTCTGGATGAAAGCCAGTGCGGGTATCGGACTCATGCTTCTAGCATATTTATATTATGATTAGATTTTTTAATTCCATCAAGGTTTTCATACAAGTTGGCCCATTATCATTTCAAATCATTCAATCATATTATTGGGAGGTGTAAACTTGTCCTAGTTGAAAAAGGCCCAACAGGTTTACACTTTTGCGATAACGTGGCTAAACAACTTCAAATGATATGGGGCCCAAACACAAAGTGGCCCATCTGTATTTTGGAAGCTTTTGGCCCAACCGTCATAAGACATAAACTCGTCCCAGTTTAAATGGCCCAACAAGTTCGTATCTCATGATAAGAGGTCCAAATGGATCCAAATGATGATGGTCCCAAACACAAGCATAAGGGATAACTTCTATAGGATATACGACTATTGTTCAAATGTGGGCTCATAAGTGTGGGAACACAGAACTTGACGACGCTGTCCTAGGCTCGCGGCCTAGTTGGGAGTACGGAGTAGCCCGCGGGGGACTAAACCGGAGAATAATGGAGTCGCCACCCGGTGTGAACCGGGACAAAGATTTAAGGCCGCACTCACCCCTCGCAAGGGAGACCTCAAACCATTGGGTTCGGAATGGTCCCTTACTTATGCCACTTGTAATGTATAGATTTATGCACTAATCCAACCAAGCCAATGACATATATTTCCAAGTGCACCACAATCCAAGTTCACATGCTTAAAAGTAAAGTTTACATCTAGCATACATGAAATCCAATCTTATTGCCAAGTTCACATGTTTAAAAAGGTAGGCTTTTGCAATAACGAGCACACAACGTCATAAGAATTCAATCATTCACATAAACATAAACACAAATAGTCATGGTAACATTTGCATGTAATATAAAGGAAATCAAAATGATGACGAATAATGTTATAGGCGCACTTTGTAAAGAAGCACATAAAATATGGTCAAAATAACCGCATGATAAACGAAATCAATACAAACACATAACTTGAAAAAATGAAGAAAGACACGAATTTAAATATGCCAAAGATGGACAATCAAAGGTGCAATTTTATATTAAAAAAATGAACATGCCATAATGTGATGCCAAAGAATGCAACTAACATGAGTGAAAGAAAGGAATACTGAGAAGAAGAGAAATGCAATATGCGCCTATACTTGTGCAATTACTACCAATTTTCCATTAAGCATGCTATATGTGAGACAAGATTATGCAATGAGATGTTATGAATGAATGATATGAAAAGGAAGACATGACCAACATTGCGCAACAAAAGGAATAAGGTGCATGGTTAAAATGACATTTTGCAAAAACAGCGAAAAATCGCGTAAATGACGGCGCGCAAAACATCATGGCAAAGGTAGCCTTATGGCATTTTCCCTCGAATGGAGGACCTTAAAACCACCCTAGTCAAGCCCATGCGCACATATCACATAATCAAGTACAATGAATAAAGATGCATAAAAATGGGTTTTTGTAAAACAGCGAAAATCGTGTAATAAACAGCGCGCAAAACATCATGGCAAAGGTAGCCTTATGGCATTTTCCCTCGAATGGAGGACCTTAAAACCACCCTAGTTAAGCCCATGCGCACATATTACATAATCAAATGCAATAAATAAAGAAGCATAAAAAAGGGTTTTTGTAAAACAGCGAAAATCGTGTAATAAACAGCGCGACAAAACATCATGGCAAAGGTAGCCTTAAGGCGTTTTCCTTCGAATGGAGGACCTTAAAACCACCCTAGTTAAGCCCATGCGCATATATTACATAATCAAATGCAATAAATAAAGAAGCATAAAAAATGGGTTTTTGTAAAACAGCGAAAAATCATGTAATAAACAGCGCGGTAAAACATCATGGGAAAGGTAGCCTTTGGCGTTTTCCCTCGAATGGAGGACCTTAAAACCACCCTAGTTAAGCCCATGCGCACATATTACATAATCAAATGCAATAAATAAAGAAGCATAAAGAAAGGATTTTTGTAAAACAGCGATAAACAGTGTAATAAACAGCGCGACAAAACATCATGGCAAAGGTATCCTTATGGCGTTTTCCCTCGAATGGAGGACCTTGAAACCACGCTAGTTAAGCCCATGCGCACATATTACACAATGCATAAAAAAATAAAACAAATAAATAAGAATATCGGATTTCATATACCCGATTGAATACATCTCTCGTCCAATCAAGTATACATCATCCGGCGCGGCGAAGCCTCGGGTAAAGGATTTTAACCCCTTTAAGGGGACCTTTCATCACACTTGCTAAGCCCATGCGCACATATTACATAATGGATAAAAAAATAAAACAAATAAATAAAGAATATCGGATTTCGTATACCCGATTGAACACATCTCTCGTCCAATCAAGTATACATCATCCGGCGCGGCGAAGCCTCGGGTAAAGGATTTCAACCCCTTTAAGGGGACCTTTTATCACACTTGCTAAGCCCATCCACACATATTACATATGACATAAATGAATGATATGCGGAAATTAAAAGACAGAAAAATTAAACGGCAAATAATCAAATGAACAAGATAACTCAAAATCAACAAGTGCCGTTTGCTCAAGTGGTACGTGGAATTGTTGCCCAAGTACATACCGCACTACCGTCTATTCGGATTCGGCTACGGAATTTATGTCTGGGTTTCCATCCTATATACCACAAGAGACGACACTTCCATTCATCCAAAATCCACAACAAACATCATATACACAACAAATGCCACAAATACAGAAAATATAATCAAAGTAAATGACCAGAAATTAAATAGAAATAAGTGTGAAAAATACCCTCAGGTCTAACCTTTTTAGTTGTCCTCGGACTTGCGTTTCGCGGAGATCGGAAGGGATGAAAGCTCCTTACTTTTCCGGTTCACTAGCTTCACGTTTTGGCTCGTTTTTCCACTATTTTTCCCCACTGTTTTGGCGTCGTTTTACTGTTGTTTTTGACGTGTTTTCTACTCACTGTTTCAGGTCTTATTATTCTGTTTTGGTGGACTGTTTGTGCGTGTTTTAGGGGGCTATTTGTGTAGATTTTTTTGTGATTTTTTAAGGGTTAAATGTGCAACTTTTACTCACTGGTTTGGGGTATTTTGGGGGCTATTTGAAGGGCTGGAACTTCACAAAAAGGGCTGCTGTTTGTGCGTGAAAGGGGCTGCTGTTCTGGTTGCTGTTTCACGTGGATGTGGTTGTTGTTCTGGTTGTTTTTCACGTGGATGTTGCTGCTGTTTATGAGGTTATTTTGGTGGTAATTATGGGCTGTGATGGTGGTGATAAGGGGTGTTGTAAATCGGCTAAGGAGGGGGGATGGTGGATGTATGGTTCTCGGCCAAGAGAGAGTGAGATGAAGAGAAAGGTTTCTAGTTGGTGTCTTGTAATTTGCGTGTGAGAGGAGGGATGTCTTGATGTCTTGGGTGTGAATGAGAGAGAGTCAAGAGGTGGGGTGGCTAGGTTAGTGCATGTTTATATAGAAGAGAGCTAGGGTTTGCCCTTGTCTCACAAGGAAGAGATAGGAGTCCTAAGAATGGTAATCACAAGATTGAGGGGGGACAAAATATTTTAAATTAGGAAGTTGTAATATTAGATTGGTGGATGTCTTGTTAGATTAGGAAGTCAAATATTTTTAAATTTGTAGATGTCTTATTAGATTAGGAAGTCAATATATGATTGGCTTTAATTGGTTAGGATTGATTTTAATTAGGTATATCTTCTTTTTAGTTTTAGTATATAATATAATTCAAATTATTTAATTAGGCATGATTTTAGTTTAAGTTTGGAAATGTTTATTTTATGTTTGGTAAATGTTTTATTAATTATTTAATTAATTTAATTATTATCTTATTTAGTTAATGTTTTAATTAATATTTATTTAATTTGGGGTGTATTTTAAAGGTGATGGGCGTGTGGGCTTTGGGTGGGTGTGGAGTGGGCTTGGCTAGGTGCATGTTGATTAGGTGTGTGTAGGCCGGGTTTAGGTGTCTTGGGCCGAGCATAAATTTTAAAACAGAAAACAAACGAGTTACTTGAAGCTAAACGAGTGAACTTAATCCGTCAATGAGTCAATTCTTGACTCTTCCCTTCCGATGTCTGTTTCCCGCGGTTTCCGTAACTTAAAAGGTAGTTGTCTCCAAATAAGACTCCTCATCGGGTTTCACATGCAAAAAATGCAATGCCTACAATAAGGGTATGGATAAAGGCTCCCGCCGGCGAGGGGTTGTCCACAACTAGGTCTCCCCCCCACTCAAGGGTTCGAGCGACCAAGTGAGTGCACCCTTTTTTATACCCTAAGGTACGTGCCAACGAGTGATGAACCATATAACGATCCGCCGATTCGAGCGAAAATGACTTCACGATACATGATACCATCAAGTTAAGAAAGGGTATGCAAAATATATAAGACAAGGTTAACTAAAGAAAAAATCATAAACATTACAAGACATTATTTCGGGGCTGATTCTCTATCCCCAGTGGAGTCGCCAGACTGTAGGCATGGTACAGAGGCGTGCAACGCGTGTCGGCTCCGGCCCGCTGGGAGTAAGGAGTAGCCCGCGGGGGGACTAAACCGGAGAATAAATGGAGTCGCCATCCAGTGTAAACTGGGAAATGATTTAAGGCCGCACTCACCCCTCGCAAGGAAAGTCCTCAAAACGTTGGGTTTGGAATGGTCTTTTACTTATGCCAATTGTAATGAAAGGTTTTTTGCAATAATATAACCAAGTCTTATGCAACAAATGCAAGATAATTTAATCAACACACAAGTTTGCACACCAATAAACGTAAATAAAAATTAAGGCGAATACATAATTCCATAAACATATTAAACAAATAAGTGCAAAATGTAAAAAAATAGTAATAATTGAAATGCTAATAATAATGGCAAATAATCCAGTGCATAATAATATAAAAGAAATGATCAAAGAATGAAGCATGCATAAAATATGATGAAATGAGGTATGTTCACTGTATGTGCGTTCGTGTAGCGTTCAGAAACGCGTTCGAACGGTAAATAGAATGCATGCGTTCGTATAGCGTTTGGAAACACATTCGAATGAAAATGAGGCAGAATGCATACGTTCGTGTAGCGTTTGAGAACGCGTTCGAAAGAGATTACCAAAGTGGTATCTAAAATGACATAAACACGTGCGCTAGCATTTTTCAAGTGGTACGTGGAGTTGTATCCCAAGTACAGACTGCACTACCGTCCATTCAGATTCGGCTACGGAATTTATATCTGGGTTTCCATCTAATAAACAGCGAGAGGTAATACTCAAGCATTAACACAGTATGAATGCGAAGTGAAAAATGAAAAATGACAACAAAAAAAGGTGAATAACAAGATCAACAGAAGAAGGGTGTGACCAAGGCGAATAACATTGTGGTAAAGGTAGCCTTTAGGCATTTCCCTCAAATTGAGGACCTTTAATCCAACGTGATTAGCCCATGCGCACCAAATGACGACGCAAAAGTAAATAGACGGAATAACATGCAGAAATTAAATGACAGAATAATAAATGATATGCGACCAAGGCAGACATCTATATGGGACTTCGTATACCCGATTGAACGTACTTCATATTCAATCAAGTATACTTTGTCTGACGCAGTAAAACATCGTGGTAAAGGTAGCCTTTAGGCATTTCCCTCAAATGGAGGACCTTTAATCCAACGCGATCAGCCCATGCGCACTAGATTAACAATGCATAACTAAATAAAACAATAACATGCGGAAAGTAAATAATGGAATAATAAAAGAGATGCAACCAATGCAAACATCTATATGGTACCTCGTATGCCCGATTGAACGTATTTCACAATAAATCAAGTATAATTCGTCCGGTGTGGTCAAACATCGTGGTAAAAGTAGCCTTTAGGCATTTCCCTCAAATGGTGGACCTTTAACCCAATATGATTAGCCCATGCTAACCAGATTAACAATGGGTAAATAAATAAAGCAATAACATGCGGAAAGTAAATAACGGAATAATAAAAGAGATGCGACCAAGGCCAACATCTATATGGGACCTCGTATGCCCGATTGAACATATTTCACATTCAATAAAGTATACTTCGTCCGGCGCGACAAAACATCGTGGTAAAGGTAGCATTTAGGCATTTCCCTCAAACGGAGGACCTTTAACCCAACATGATTAGCCCATGCGCACTAGATTAACAATGCGTAAATAAATAAAGCAATAACATACGGAAAGTAGATAACGGAATAATAAAAGAGATGTGACCAAAGCCAACATCTATATCGGACCTCGTATGCCAGATTGAACGTATTTCACATTCAGTCAAGTATTCTTCATCCGGCGCGGCAAAACATCGTGGTAAAGGTAGCCTTTAGGCATTTCCCTTGAATGAAGGACCTTTAACCCAACATGATTACCCATGCGCACTAGATAGCAATGTATGAATAAATAAAGCAATAACACGCAGAAAATAAAATGACAGAATAATAAAACACAAACAATGAATGAACACAAAATTAAATAACAAAATGAAACACGTGTTTAGAAGTTTCCCAAGCGGTACGTGGAGTTATATCCCAAGTATAGACCGTACTACCATCCATTCGGATTCGGCTACGAAATTTATATCTGGGTTTCCATCTGATATACCCCAAGAGATAGTACGCAATCATTAACTCAATAAAAATAGATGTGAAATATAATGATGCATGTGAGAGAATAATAATAAATAACCGAAAAGATTAATAAATAACAATAAAGGATGCCCTCAGGCCTTACCTTTTAAGTTGCTTCTCGGAAATGCGTTACACCGTCGCCGGAATGGTTAATGCTCCGTCACTTTTCTGGTTCACTGGTTCAATATTTTATTCACTGTTTTGCTGTTTTGAGCCGCGGATTTCTCTGTTTTCTTCACTGTTTTGGGCTACAGTTTTCTTCACTGTTTTGGACTATTTTATCAACTGTTTTAGACTGTTTTTACTGCGGTTTTTTGGTGATTTTAGGGGGCAGTTTCGGCTTGTTGTTTCTTTGCTTGGCCGATTGATTTGTTGTTTGGTTTCGGTCAGTGTTATTTCTTCGCTGAGCAGTTTCGTTATTTGTTGGCAGTCGGTTGAGAGCTTAGTTTGTGGCGGTGAAGGATTTGGTTCACGTGACTAAGGGCTGTGTCGTTTATGTATGCCAGTGTCGATTTGTCCTCGTTGGTGGAGGGACTATTTGTTGCTTATTGTTTGTGTCTAGTCGGTGGGCAGTTTAGGAAGTGGCAATTTGCTTTGTGTATTTGGTCGGTGAAGCTTTTGTTGTTTGCGTTTGTATTTGCTGGTTGAGGGGTTGCTTTGGTCGGCTAAGGGTCTTTGTTATTTGGTTTTGAGAGGGAGAGGTCGAGAGATGGAGAGGCGTGTGAGGTTGAACGTTCAGTGGGTGCCGAGATTAAGGTTTGTGTTTGGTTTTATTGTGTTTGGTGCGTGAGGGAGTTTATTTGTGGTGGTGGTTGCCGAGAGCTGAGAGAGGTGAGGGTTGGGTTTAGTTCTATTGTCGTGAGTGAGAGCCAAAGAAGAGAATAAGGTTTGGATTTTGGTGTCTTTTATAATAGTGTGCTAGGGTTTCTCATGTGCATGGGATTTGAAAACAAGGAAACAAATCAAGTCATCAAGTGGATGCATTTAATTAATTTATTTAAGGAAATAGTATTGTGTATTTTTGGTGGGGGAATATCTTTAATTTGGAAGGTGATTTATTTAGATTTTGGCATGTGTTAAATGTGATTTGAATATTTTGGATTGGATTTTGTTGGCCTTGGGCGTGTGGCTTGGATTTTGTGGGCTTAGGCGTGTGGCTTGGTGTGGGTTGCGAGGATTATGGGCCGAGGCTAACATTTAAAATGGAGATCCATCAAGCGAACCCGAGACCAAATAAACGAATTAAATCTGAGGATGTACTTATTTTGAATTTTCCCTTCCGACGTTCGTTTCCCACAACTTCCGTAACTTATCGGGTAGTGCCTTCATACGAGGCTCATCATCGGGCTTCTATGCAAAAATGTAGTGTCTACAGCTATTCAAAAATAAGAGTTTATATGTTGGAGAATAGATCAGGATGTCTTAAAATGAAGTTTTATTGCGTTCGAAAATGCGTGGCTTCGAGAACCGGTTACGCGATTTCTGTTTATGTCATTATACGCGTAAAAATTTTATTATTTCGGATATAAAAAAAGCAAATGAACTCCAATTGGGCTAATTCTTAAACCATCAGACTCGTTTTTTGAGATAAAAAACTTTCGTGTTGAACAATTTTCAAAATTTACATCATAAGGGCTTCGAAATTATGAATTATCGAGAAAGCCATATGGTAGGGACCTAGAAGTAATTTCACGGGGTCAGATTATAATTTTTAAAACTTTTCTATAAATATCTTAAGGTTTGTTGGAATTTCGAATGGGCATAACCTCACTAAAACACTCACTCGACTCCCTCATCTCCCAAAAACACGTTTGTAAACTGCTGGTTGCGCTGGGGGCCTATCAGACACCGTCGGCCGGTGCGACTGGCCAGCGATGTGTACTGACCACCCCTCCATCATGTAGTGGTCGGCGGCAGCCCAGAATGCCACCAAACAATAGCAAGAGAGAGACGTGTGAGTTATGGGTATCCTGATCCCGGCTCATCACTTCGTTTCATGGTCTGAGCCACCTGGTAAATTGAAATGCTCGGATATTACTACAAGTAGCAACGATGGATTTTTCGTTCCGTGAACAGTGGCATGCGAGAAAAGGAAGGAAGCTTCGGTAAATAGTAACCCATGAATAAACAGTAACTCCGATCATAATTTTGTCGATTCCAGCGCATTCGTGGGATAATTTGGAGTCCGTATATGCCCTCGAAATCTCGGTAAGACCTTTCAGTAAATATTCACTAATTTCTCGTTGTCCTTAAATGTTTAGACGTTCTCAGTAGCTTCATTGAGTTGTGTAATGATATAAATTGAATTGTTTGAGTATTAATATACTGAATATGTGTATTTGGTAGAATGCGACTGAAAACGAAATGAGTTGGATCGATCCGTAGATTATGTATGTTTTCGGTAAAAGAGGATTTTCCGTGATTTAATGTGTTTTTTTATCGTAATGATAGATATAAGATATATATGATGGTAAGATAATGTTCAGATAAATCCGGGCAGGTTCGGGACCCTTCTGTAGCGTTTGAGGAAACTATTTCGGAAGATTTTCCAAAAATACGTTAATCAAAGATTTAAGTTAACTAGTGGCTCGAGTTAGTTTGTAATGATATTTTAAGATTATTGGAACTGATAATATTTAAATCGGACTTGATTCGATTATCCTATAAAGATCCAAAACATTGTCAAAGTTAAGTCGAGAATTCCGTAAGTTGTGATTCTAACGATATTTCACCATTTGTTTTTGCAGACTGGACTAAGACCTGCAGTGCTTGTGAAGCCAGCTAAGTAACTCATGCAAAGAGTACTTGATTTGTTGATTTGTGTTTATATATATATATATATATGATTGAAGTGTTTAGGATAAGACAGTGATAGTTATGAGATACTCTTGAGACAAAGTTTTAGATCATGTAAATTTAAGTTTATCGACCGCCATAAGTATAGATTTTTGTTAATGCTTTGATATGAAGTGAAATATTTGATGAGCTTAATGTTTATGTGTGTGTATGGATGTACGTAAGGGTATGAACCTGTAACGAAATGAATGCGTGTATGTAAATGAATATGTAAATGTATAAGTATATGAACATATATTCGTATATGCATATGATGTTAAGATATGTATAGGTTGGGTATATAGAATCGGTAAATGGAACAAACCATGATTTTTGAATTAGTATTAGCTGATTTATGTGTATGCTATATGAATAAGTTGTTATTATCTTATACATGCGATTTATTAATATAGAGTTTGGAATGGTTAAGTGTGATAAGGAATGAGTATAAGCTAAGCATTTCTTGAACGAATATGTTTAATTAATATGTTATGTATCAAGATTTTCAAATAGAAAATATGAAACTAAGTATGTTTGATCGGTAAATGAAAGATATGAGGACTATTAAAGTTATGGCATTTGTATTCGTAATAATATATATATTCGTATGTTTGAAACATATGTATGTATATGAGTATTTGAATGATGTCTTGGAGTGAGTGGCATGTATGTGCTTGTGTGTGAGAATTCGTGCGAAGAGTTTGTGTTACGTGATATGTGTGCATGTGTGTATGTTTAATTATTTGATGTTCTCATGGTATAGTAGTTGAGCTGATTAGGGGTCTGTTCGGACGGAATTCATCTCATACCTATTTTAAAATAGGTAATGAGTCCCGTACGAGCATTATATGCGTAAGCCATCCATATGTATGTATTGTTTGGTTATGTGTTCTTTGATATACTGGTTGTTATGTATGCTTTATTTTCGGTTACACGGTGCTTGTATATGTCTTTGAGTTTATGTGTGTGTATGATATAACCTGTGATACTTATGGACTGTGTATATTTTCATGGAGTGAATTAATAACCGGAATGCTGATGTGAGTATAAGATATTATGAAATATGTTTGCTAAGTTTGTTATCGTATGTACGTATATTGTGAAAGAGACTGAATGAGTTTGTAAGCTTGAGGTACTAGGCATGTATCTAAGTAATAATTTTAAAAATTAGATTTGCATGAATGAAAGAGAAGCGAGCCATGGTTTTTGAAATGGTATGTGTGAAAGCGATAAGTCATGAATGTTAAACTATCGTAAGATTATCGAGTTAAAGAAAGTTCATTTGACTTATCGATGTGATGATATTTCAAAGATGGTTATTCGTGATAAAAGTATAGATATAAGACTTTATGTTTCACATGATTGAAGTGGATTTGATGTTAAATGATGTACTCTGTGGTATTCGAGTTTCTCTTTGTATGCTTTTGATGTTTAGCTATTCGATTGGCACATATGTAGATATGTAAATATGAAAATTTGACTTGGGTAAAATATATAGGATAATAGAAATATGATAATTCTAAACTTGTAATAACATGGTAATTCTGAAAAACTTCTAATGTGATTGACTTGTATGTCCTGTTTGTAGTACTAGCGTGGTTACTTACTGAGTTTTATATCTCACATCAAACTAATTTGCTAGTTTTCCAGGTTCGCTTCTAGACAGGTCAACCACGACAGCTTTAGAGGTCATGTTCGAGACGCGGATCACCCAAGCGGCAGTCACCCTCGTAAGTGTCCTGGGAGAAAGTCTTAGAGGTTTAGGATATATGATTATTATGTTAATCGTCATGCTGACCACACTGTTATGTATTTATTAAGTTAAAGTTTTGATTTTTATATGATATTGTGGGCCTAGAGCCCTTGAGTATTGGTAGATCATATGGGCACAGATCCCTTAACGGTTGATTTTGATGTGTTTTGTGTGTACATGAGGTTCTTTTGTTTGTTTAATGTTTTTCTTAGATTCATTTTGATGATGGAATGTGATCCAGGTTGTCCAGTTTTAAGATACATCATGCCTGATTTTCTATAAATTTGGAGGCTTATGGAGATGAGTTAATCCTATCTCATTCTGATATCATCTTGCCCTCGGCGGGATGTTACAGATACCAACTTTGTAACATCTCCCTCTTGGAGATGCTACCGGCATGAGATAGGTCACCCTATCACTCTTAGCCTCTAACTAACTGATAGACTATTTCAACTCTACTATTTTTCTAATTATTTGACAAACATAAATCACACACTTACAGTTGAGGGCTATTTGCCCAACTTAATTTCATTAAGTAAACTTTGTCTTTACAACTATGAACTTGCTATGCTAAATTCTAGTAACTTTGTCTCTGACAACCTTAAAAAATGACTCTCAAGTAGCTTTTACATGACTTGTACTTTAACTCTTAAACATTGACTTTGGCTGATCCTTATACCTCAGACCTGACTGATGTGTGGACATATTAACCCTAGTGACTTCCACTAGTATCCACTCTCTCTAGCTCGTATTTTGAATAGACCTGTAAAACAGAAAATATTGGAGAGTGGGGCAGGGGCCGGGGGGGTTAGATCGTTTGAACAACCTAGTGAGTAGAATGTTTAAAATGGGAACAAAAAGGCTTTATGAAAAATTTATTTTCTGAAATCAAAATCATATCATTTTACAAGTAAACTCATCTTTCTGAAAATTATTTTCTTTGTCTGAAAGCAAATCTTTTTTCGCAGCAAGTCAACTCTGGAAATTTCAGAAAACACTTGATGCAAATGCAGCAAGTCACTCAATTTCAAAAATTCGGTTCAACCTCACCTTAAGACCAACAAATCTGATTTTCGGATATGTTATTCCCATATGTATCTAGTTTATCCAGAATTATACAGATCTGGATTTCGACCTACACAACTCAACTTATAAACATATCATCATAGGTTGCTTAGGTAAGACATAAACTAAAACATATGTAGGGCAACCAACTTCTAAAATTCGGCCTAAATCATATAAAGTTGAAAAATTCCAATTTTTGAATATTTCGTTCTTTTTATGTGTTCATTTTACTCAAAATTTTACAGCTTGGCAAATGGATGCCTAAAGCTCATGTTATAACCTAAATATCAAATCATGTCTAGAAATTGTCTTAATTGAATCTCACTGCCCATAATATTACATTCATTGCTCTATTAACTTTACTTAACTTAGCCATTACATCAATGCTTAACAAGTTAAATACATATTATCATGCAGAAAATTGATCAATTAATCAACGATATCAAAGTTTAACAATTCATCAAACACTTGGTGTGCAACATGCTTATTTAAACACCATTACTACAACTTGTCCAAGCAAACTCTACAAACTAGCATCACCCAAAGCATAGACCACTACATATTACCTTCAAACTCAAAACCAAAAATCATCTTTTCTCTACTCAACTCATTGTTTTTGGCCAGCCCCCTCATGTAATACTTCAAGCATATTCAATATCTCCTAACCATTATTTCCCCCTCATGCTCTTACCATCACCATCACCTTCAAAACTTAAACAATATTCAATAAAAATATTAAAACAAAAGAGCTCCATACTCAGTCATAAAAATGGAGAAAATTAAATTTTCTAATTTCCATAAATTGAACTCAAGTGCATGATAATAGGCTCACAAATGCATATACACATATTTAATCCAAAGCTTAGAAGAAAGTCATGCATTCACTACTCAAATCCTTAATTTTTGAATTTGGGGAAAAATACATAAGCTCCAAATTCATCAAAATAAACAAAAAAAATGAGAATTGGAACTTACTTATGAGTGCTAATCCTTGAAGATATGAATGATTTCCTTCTAAAATGGTGGATAAAATTTGCTAAGGTGAGAAAGAAATAAAAATGGCGTGAAAGAAGAAGAAAAAATATGGCTACCTTATATTTTTTTTTAAAGATGATAAACAGTGGTTCCAATTTATACCAGTGGTAGATTTTTATTTTTTTGAAATAAATAATAATTTTTATAAGTCACATGTGAATTTTCTAGATAATTCCCGAAATGCTACAGTGTATTCTATTATTCTCATATTTTTGACATATATATGCTCCGTATTTGGGAATAGGTTCAACATAAAAGTTGTAGATCTAGGTCTTTTCTTCGAAACTCCACCATGGTCACTAAAATCGGACATTGGTAACCAAAGTTATGGTAAAAGTACTAAAATTTATCTGTTACGAAACGTAAGAAGAATAATTTCATACTGGAACTGCAAATGATTTATCGAATGTCCGAAAAATAATTCTCTAAGTACATACACACTCAACAATGATTTATATCATGTATTTTGTCATCCAAAATGAAGTGGTCATCGATATTTATGTCAAAATATCTGGTGTATTACAACTGTGATTGGAGAAAATTTAGTAGAGGATATGGAGGCCACTATGGTGAGGTTTTTTGTGTGGATTGAATAGGGAAATAACCAATATACTAGAGTTTCCCCATTGTGTGGAGTTCTATGAGATGTTACATATGGCCATCAAGGTCGAGAGGTAGTTGAGAAGGAAATCGACCTCCAAATTTTCTTTACAGTCATCATTCGTATGGAAGGGTAGTTGGGATAAAGAATAAAATGAGTTTGCAAAGGTGACTAAACCAAAATTAAAATATGAAGTTGTGGTGCCTAGGACTAGAGATGTATATTTTTTCAAGTGTAATGGAAATATAGCATCACAGTGCCCTAACAAACACACTTTGATTATTGGTCTAGAAGGAGAGTTAGATTCCATATATGGGGAACCAGAAAATGAGATGCCATATTTAGAGGATGTGAGTGATAAAGATGATATGTATCCACATAGGGTTGCAACATGAGGGTGTTGACAATCCAAGAGATTAGGGAAAGGATAAGGATCAGCGATCTAATATCTTTCACACTCGATGTGTTATGGATGACAATGGTTGCTTTGTTATTATTGATGGAGGAAGTTGTGCTAACCTCACGAGTACATACATGGTTGAGAAGTTAGGGTTACCTACAATTAAGCATCCAAACCCTTACACTTTACAGTGGATGAATGAGTGTTGGAATGTCAAGGTGAAGAGCCAAGTGTTAGTGAGCTTTTGCATTGGAGGTTATCAAGATGAGGTGTTATGTGATATGGTGTCGATACAAGCTTGTCATATGTTATTGGATAGGCATTGGCAGTACAATAAGAAGGTTTTGTATGATGGTTTTCAAAATAGGTATTCCTTCAAACATAAAAGAAAACCTTTCACTTTGATTCATTTAAGTATGGTTAAGGTGTTGGATAATTATGACCCATAACATCACTATTTGTACAGAACATGGTGTTGTTGTACAAATTAACTATATGGATTGCTCTTTTATCATTTGTAATTGGATTACCTGGATATATAATGATAAAATTCCATATGATTAGTACCGGATTAATAAGATATGAGACAATATTAATCCACAAAGGTTTAATCATTAAATATCCCTAGTCGTAGTATTATCGAGACTGGACATCGATAATGCGGAATAGGCTAGAATTACATTTGTGCGTGTTATGGAAGCATAACAACATAGTTCTCATATATTTGGGTATTGGATACTTATGCAAGTGTAATAGGAGATTCTGTTTACCGATGGAACGGAAACAGCTTCGCTCTGGATAGACCCCTCGGAATCTCATTGGTAGTATGGTTATGTGTCTATGGGAATCCGAATCAGGGTAAGTGTATTTGGTCTTAACTTGAGACTTGCATCGCTAATACTCGCGACAATCAATATACTTTGGTTTTGGTCGTCCGGGACTTTAACAGGTTTTGTGTACGCCTCTTCTGGGTATACTGAGAATCGTAGTGTATTGGGTGTGATGTGATGAGTGGTATTTATATCACTATTTTCCACTCATTTAACCTAATATTTTGTATAGTTTCTTGAGTTTTGTGAAGGTTTTGATGTGTTTTATTGTTATTTTGCAGATAAATAAAGTTTGGGAAGCATTGGAAGCAATTTGGAGCCAACACAGTGAAAAAGGACAAAAAAAGCATTTTGGTGATTTTCAGCGCGCGACTCGCAAGCCTTCGGCATCGCGACGTCTAACGTGCGCCGCCTACTAACTTGCGGCGGACATGTGGATCAGTCAGAAGAAATTTACAAAAATACGCCGGATTCTAACGTGCGCCGATAATGCTAACGTGGGTCGTGCCACGAGTCACCAACATAACCGATCATGCTAAAATTTGCCTAGACACGTGTCACAATCCTATGGTGCCGACACACTGATTGACACGTGTTATCTTCTGATTGGACCGAATCATCCGCGAATCACCTGCTGCCACGTGTCAAGATGTCATTGGACCGAATTACCACTTGCCACGTGTCGTAATTCTATTGGGCCGACGAAATCCTTGTCAACAGTCAATGTCCACGCATAATTGACCGGTCAACACAAGCCAGCGTCGCGACGCAAGATGGATTTTGGCGTCGCGACGCCGGTCCCAAATTCTGCCTATAAATTGAGGCTTTCTGCACCTCATTTGGTGTGCTTTCCTTGGGATTTTTTTCCCTGATTTCATAGGATAACATCTATTTTGTAAATTATTAATAATATTTAAATTATGTATTTTTACTTTTAGTTTTTATTACATCTTTCTTTTTATTTACTTTTATGTTTTGTAGTTAAAATTTCGCTGGGGTAAAAGGTGAAATATTTAATATAATTATATAGGTTAATCTCACTTAATTATAATATTTAAATTATAATTTAACCGGATAAATTAATCGCAGACTTTAGTACCGCCTATATGGTCGGTCTAAATATAAATTACTTTACCGCCTATATGGCTGGTCTTTATGTGACAGATAATTACCGCCTATATGGCTGGTGTAGTTGGACTAAGTGGATTACCACCTATATGGCTGGTTTTAAATGTTTAACATTATTAATTCCTGAGAAAGCAGAACATAAAATAATTTATATAATATATTAAGTGAGATTCCTAGATAAATATTAAATATGGATCCTCTAACCCAAGTATTTTATTTTTATTCTAGGAAAGTGATGAAACACAATATTAACACGCTTAATAATTGATTTAATTATATATTGGGTAATTCTTTAGTTTGTTTATTGAGTCTTAAGCTTAATACTTCTTGTTGTCTGATAACCAATAAGATTGATGTGGTAAACTTAAAATAAACTTGACAAAAGAATTTTAGGTTTAAGCCTTAGAGTTAATAGCTCACGATCTTCCTTGAGGATATATAACCCTCTAATAGATTTCCTTACAGGATAGACATATACCTGTCGGGCGGGGGTAGCCATAATTGGAACTTAATCTTAATGAATCCAGGTAATTTAGTTGACATAGACATATGGTTCAATTGGGTTATACTGGGTATTTGCATCTGACTATCGACAGAGGTTTTTGCGTATCTTCATGTTCCAAGTTAGCAAACTAATTTATTACACATATATAACAGAATCAATTCATCTTTATATTAATATTGTGTGGAGTCACAACCCTAGATCTTTGAGTCTTTTGTTATTTTCTTAGTATTTTCTTTTGTGTCTTTAAGTATTTTATTTATCAAATCCACATTCAACCAACAAAAGCAATCATTTTTTTCACCATATAATAGATACCTGTAAATAAATATTATCAATAATTAATAACAACAGTAGGAATTCAGTCCTCATGGGATCGATATTTTTATACTACTTGAAAGATATGTGCGCTTGCGTTATACGTGTGTTTTTACGCCGGTCATGATGTCAAGACGAAAGTATCACTTCAGTCATATGGAGATGATGATCATGCAGGGATACAGAACTGGTACTCTAAGTGCTATAGCCATCGGGGAAGTATGACTAGGTCATGACTTTCCGATCATAAAGAGACTAGTTGCTTGTGATCCGATATATGCTTCGTACGGGGCAGACACAACTCCAGCCCCAGGCCTTGCATGTGACATCCGATACTGGATCGTAATGCGCAATACTACATAAATTACGCCTGACAAAGATCTTGTATTTCGTAGAAGAATATTTCTGGAGAATTGGGTAGGCACGGTGCTTTGCTAGAAGCCAACCATGTCTTGTAAATCGGTAAATGCGTGGTACCGGGTACGCACGTGTTCGGATAGTCCGATGACCGTATTTACTGCCAACATATCCAGGGATCTCTTGGGTCGCATCCCAAAGATTCACCGATGATGTTTGACTCGAGCAATTTAATCTGAGATTAATTAAGAGAGAGAATATTATTCTGGGATTAATAAAGAGAGAAAATTAATCTGGGATTAATTACGGCAGAATTAATCTGGGATTAATTATCAGAGAAAGAATTAATCTGGGATTAATTGTGTCGAGAATTTATCTGGGATTAAATTCGTCGAGAGGAGAGAGAACGCGATTAATTTAGAATTAATCGGTAAAATAAATTTAATAGTTAAATTATATTTTACTATTTAATTTATTTAATTGGGCTAAATAATATATTAGATATATTAATTGAAATCGGATTTCAACGAGAAATTAAATTGGATTTTAATTTTAGCGAACGATTTAATTTGGAATTAATTCGCGAGCGATTTCCGTAATAATTTTATTGGGTATTATTATTTAATTAAATTGGATTTAATTATATCGCGACGGAAAATTCATTTAATCGGATTAAACGAACCCGAGCCCAAAAGTGTGTTAAGCAAGCCCACTTGAATTTTGAATTTAAAGTGGGGCCCATTTCACTTACATCATTAGTCACATTTGGTGATTGATTTAATGATGGGTTTTGGTGGAAACTTAAAAAACATTCAACACATTTAATTTTGGAAATTTATCTATCTCTCCCTGACATTTAGGCCGAATAGCCTTTATTTGATTAAGGCCGAATGGCCTTGAGTGAGTGAAGGCCGAATGGCCTTGGTTGGTAGTTGGCCGAATGGCCACTATAAATAATGCCGAATTGAATAAGAAAGAGAGGGCTGCTGCTTTTTCTTTTGGCTTTTAATTAATTGCCGAAAAATATTATAAAGCACTTTGACTTTTTTCAATTGCCCTCTGACACACTTGCTTTAAAAAGCTGAAAGAAGGAAAAGCAATTTGATTGTCTTCTCTTTGATTTTGGCGGAGAGCATTTGGCTTCTTTTGGACAAACCAATTCGGATTGGCCTCTGTTTAGAGCTTGGCTGAATGGCCTTGCATCAAAAAGGGGCGATTGCCTTCCTCTCTATCAGGTAAATTTGTGTCTCCTTGGGAGATTAAATTTGTTCCATTTGTTATTGTTAGCATATAAGGGAGTCAAATGAAGGTGGTAGAGATACTCACCTATGAGCTTGGAAGCTTCAATATCCATGAAAAGTTTTGAACTCAACTGATCAATGTAAGTCATCCGCAACTTATTTTTTACTATTATTCAAACACGAATCACGCTTAGAGATCCCGTGGCATGTCTAGGACACTTACTATGATATCAGTGCGAGATCTAAGCATGATTTAATTTCTAGGGTTTATAGACTTTATTTTGGGATTTTTGCTTGGAGCTTGTAAATGCCTAAATTGGTTGTTTGGACAAGGTTGGATGATGATGACTTGGAGTTATGCATGATTGAATTTGTGAAAAATGGATTAGATTATTTTTCCCTAAAATTTATTCCTTGGCCGAATACCCTAGGAATTGCTCATGGTAATTTTTTGAATTAAACAACTGGATATGTTGATTCATATGAAATTGAATGTTAATTGCTGATTTAATTAGATTGAAATCAAAATTGGATGTTAATTTCATGTATTGCCGTGAGATGTGAAGCATGTTATAGAATTGATTTTGCCCCAATTTTGTGTTCGACATGAATGTGGGAATTAGGAATGATTAATTAGATTAAATTAATGTTTTGGAAACATTAGGTTAATTAATTAATTATGGTGATTGCACTTTAATTGAATTAATATATAATTTAGAATGCTGTATTAATTTAATTGTTGTATTTGGGCTAATGGACTTGGTTGGGCAAAATTTTAGTCTTGGATTATATTGGGCCTAAACCATTTCCATAAAGTCCAAAATATAACTATTGGGCCTTTAATAATTTAATTGGGCCCAATGGGCTAAAATTGATTTTATGGCATAGGGTGATTCCTATTGGGCCTAGGCATTATGGGTTAGATCCATTTTGGCCAAAAGCCCAAGCCTAAAGAATTATTAAAAGCCCATTGGACTTTAATTGAATATTATTGTATACTAATTGGGCCTTTGAGACCCATTAAGATTGGATTTGGAATCCAAGTCTTTAAGGCACATAAATAAGTGTAATTATTTAATTTAGAATTAAATATGAATTAGTATTGGATACAATTTAAATTGGATTTAAAATTGTAGTTCGATATAATTCAGAATACTTACTTTGAGTATTATTCTTAAACGAGTTGGACTCGCGCAAATCAAATCGTTGTATGAACATTGGATGGTCAATAATCAAAGATTAATTAATTGGATTAGATTGATTGAATAACATGCTTTGTGTGAATACTTGGATGTATGTACGAATAATGTATATCGGATGGATATTAGAAGGTGAGGGCAATTTTGGAAATTGTTGTAATAAATTTAGAATTTATTAAATTGGACCTACGTGTCCAGCCTATTATCTATTTTCTCATTGGATTTCTCTTCTCACCAATTCCCATCAATGTAAATGAGGTTTCTTTAGAAGTATTATGTAATTGGGTAGAAGTAAGAATAGTGCTAGCATGAGAGAGGAAATAGAGAGATTTGTTCTAGGAATAATTTGTTATATATCCATCCGCATATCATTATTAATTTTATCGTGCCTTATTATGCTTTTAGAATGCATGATTAAGGGTGTATAATGAGACCTAATTAAAGATAATAAATTGGTTGCTAATTTACGCGAAAAACCCTCAACAAATATTAAGCGTTTTCTTTCCATTGAGTGATTCATTCTCAAGATCCAAGATTGGCACTGGTTTGTTGGCCAAAGTCAAGACCTTTGTCCATCGCGGATGTATTTGAATCATGAAGGCTTTGTTCTATATCGCATTGTTAGACATTATGTCCCATAGCGTCACTGTTTGTAAATGATATTGTATTATTGTACAAAATTAACTATGTGATAATGAAATTGCCTTTTGCCGTTTTGTAATATTATTTACTTTGATATATAAATGGCGAAAGTCCATATGATTAATACCGGATTGAGATGACATGAGACAGTATCAATCCATAAAGGTTTAATCATTAAATATCCCTAGTCGGAGTATTATCGAGATCGGACATCGATAATGCGGAATAGACTAGTATTGTGCTGTGCACGTTGTGAGGGCACAACGGCATAGTTCTCATATATTTAAGTATTGGATACTTATGCAAGTGCGATAGGAGGTTGTGTTTTACCGATGGTATGGAAAACAGCTTCGCTCTGGATAGACCCCGCGGAATCCCATTGGTAGTATGTCTGCGTGTCTATGGGAGGCCGCATCAGGGTAGGTGTATATGGTCTTAACCTGAGACTTACATCGCTAGTACTTGCGACAATCGATAAACTTTGGTTTTGGTGGTTGGGGACCTTAACCGGTTCTGTGTACACCTCTTCTGGGTTTATCGAGAATCGTAGTGTACTGGATGTGATGTCGAGATGGAAGTATCACTTCAGACATATGGAGGTGATGATCACGCAGGACACAGAACTAGTACTCTATAAAATGTTGCAACCGTCGGGACAATATGACCAGGTCAGGATTGTCCGATTTAAAGAGACTAGTTGCTTGATGTCCGATAAATGTTTCGTACGGGGCAGACACATTTCCAGCCCCAGGCCTAACATGTGATCGTCCGATACTGGATCGATGTACGCAATACTACGGTATACTACGCTTGATATAGATCTGATATTCCTATAAGAATATTTCTGGAGAATTGGGTAGGCATGGCGCTTTGCTAGAAGCCAACCTTGTCTTGTGAATCGGTAAAAACGTAGTACGAGGTACGTACGTGTTCGGATATCCGACGACCGTATTTACTGCCAACATATCCGGAGATCTCTTGGGTCGCTTCCCGAAGATTCACCAATGACGTATGATTCAAACTCGATTAATCTTGGATTAATTACGGAGAGACTTTTCTTGGATAAAGTACTATAAATAGAGAGAGAACGATTAATTTGGAATTAATCGTAAAATTATTATATTCGATATAATAATCGAAATTCGATTTCGACGCGAAATTAAAATTAGATTTTAATTCGGGCAAACGAGTTAATTTAGAATTAATTCGTTAGCGACGTAAATAATAATTTCGCTAGGCGCAATCATTTATTTAAATTTGATTTAATTAACGTCGCGACGTAAGTTCGGTATTTCGGAAATATCGAACCCGAACGCGTGAGTGAACGTGGGCCCACTTTCATTTGGAAACGTGGGGGGCCCACATGACACATGTCATATTATGCATTATTTAATTGTGATGCATTGCATGGAGATAGTGTACAATGCACTCAATGGTTTTGCATGGAAATTGAGTGTTTGACACTCTAAGCCATTGCATGATTTGTGTCATAAGTTTATTATTAATTTAATAATATTATGGCATAAATATAAATTGATTTTTGAAATCAAATCCCTCTCTCTCCTCTCTTTTCTTGACCGAAACTGTGAAGTTTCACAGCCCTCTCCACTTTTCTGTTTTTGTTGCAAAAAACTTGAAGAATTTGTGTTTGTTTGGAACATAAAATCACACACAAGGCTAGCACCATCAAGGGATCATACAAAGGTGTTATGGGAAACTAATCTTAGAGCTTGAAGGATCAAAAATTGCTTGGAGCTTCTCTTTCTGTTTGGCCGAAACACTCACTGCACAAAGGAGAAAATTTTTGTTTCATCAACGCATCCGCATTCCGTTCTTTGTGAGTATGATTCCGCCATACTTCATCTTTTAATATATATATTCATTGTTGTATTTAAATGCTTAATCTTTCCTTGGGACATATAATAGAAACCAACAATGGTATCAGAGCCATGGTTAAGCATGAAATACTTTAGGTTAAAATTTGGGTAAAATTGATTGAAGCATGTTCTTGTGAAATTTGATGAATGAGTATGCTTATATGTATGTAAAATGACATAATATGAAATCAATTTTATGAAAAATGCATTGGATGATTCTTTCCCCAAATTCATGCCTTGGCCGAATGTGTTGCTACTTGGAGTGGATTGGAATTTTTTTGTTTAAGATCATTGGATGACTTAGAACGTATACGGGACGTAGATTAGTAATTCAATCGGATTGAAAAACAAATCGACACAAAAAACTCACCTTGGCCGAATGTTAATGGACATGTAAAGGAGTTGATTTTTTTTAAAATTAATGTTGGACATTTATTTTGAAAAATAGATGATTAATAAATTAAATGGGTATTTTTGAAATATTTGGTTTAATATATTAATCTTGGTTTTACACTTTAATAATTGGACTTTAATGTTTGGAATATTAAAATTTAATTAATGGGCTTAATTGGTGAATTGGGCTTTTAATATTGTATTTGGGCATAATGGGCTTGGGTGGACCAAGTAGATTTGGGCAAAAGGATTGGATCCAATTTGGGCCTAAATCACTCCATTAAGTCCAAATATAATATAATGGGCTTTAAAAATTTAATTGGGCCTTATGGGCTTAAAATTGGTTTTATGGCATTTAAGGGTGATTCCTTATTTGGGCTTGGTAATTGGGTTTGACCCACATTGACCAAAGCCCAAGCCTTAATAAATCAATTGAAAGCCATTTGACTTGAATTAAATTAAACATTGGATGTTAGTTGGGCTTTGAGACCCAATAGGATTAGATTTAGAATCTAAGTCTTTAAAGCACATTAAAAGTGTAAACATTTAATTTGGAATTAAATAATTGAATTAGTATTGAATACGAATTAAATTAGATTTAATAAGTAGTTCGATATAATTCGCGAATTCGTACCTTATGTACTTATTCTCAATCGAGTTGGACTCGAGCAAAATCAAACCGTTGTTGTTGAACATTGGATGATCACTTAAACATAGACTAATTAATTGGATTAGATTGGTTGTAAAAAGCATGTCTTGAATGAATGAATGTGGATGTGATGTATGAATAGTGTATATCGGATGGATATTAGAAGGGAAGGGTAATTTTAGAAATTATTGTAAATTTGGAATTTATAAATGGACCTGCGTGTCCAGCCTTATCTCTTTATCTCTTTGTATTCTCTTCTCACCTAATTCCCCTCAATGTAAATGAGGTTTCTCTTATTGTATTATGAAAATGGGTAGAAGTAGAATAGTGCTAGCAGGGAGAGGAAAGGGAGTGATTTGTTCTAGGAACAAATTGTTTATATATCCATCCGCATATCACTATTAATTTACTTTACGCGCTTTATGATGTTTTAGAAGCATGCTTAAGGGTGTATGATGATGAGACCTAACAAAGATAAATAAATGGTTTGCCAATTACGCGAAAATCCCTCAATTTATATTAAGCAAATATCCTTCCATTGAATGATTCTTGTTCAAGATCCGAAGTTGGCATTGGTTTGTTGGCCAAAGTCAAGACCTTTGTCAATCAAGGATGTACTTGAATCATGAGAGTTTTGTTGCATATCGGTGTCTTGTCCAAATCGTGATTTTTATTGGCCAAAGTCAAGATCACTTTTTGTCCAATGACATTGATTACGAAACTTTCCTCGTCAATGGGTCCCGCTTAACTGGAATCATTAGGTTTGTTTTTGGCCAAAGCCAAGGCCTAGATGATTCGGAGGATATGGTTAGGAAAATGTAATGGATACATTGACATTATACATATGTTTCGGACTTGGATGTCCACCTAACCGGATCTAGGAATTGGATGAGATCCAATTGATCATAGAGATCTACCTAAGTTAAATATCATACAGCTTTTATTGGCCAAAGTCAAGGTTGTGTGTTATTTAACGGGATCCTAGCCCACTAGGAAATGCGATTTCCCGAGTTCTCCACTAGAGGGTTAGAGACTTGAAGAAAATAGTGGGGGAGGCTATTATTGAATTTGCAATTTCGTTCAGATACTTAGCCTTACGCGTCTTTCAAAATTATTTCGTCAATATTTAATAATTAGTTGGACTAATATATTGTTATTTTGCTTGTAACAGTTTGACTGTACCCATAACATCGTTGTCTTTATAGTTGGACTATAGTTGTCAAGATGACTGGCAAGGGTAATGTCCGCGACATAATCATGGGCGATAATGTCTTCAAAGGGACAAACTTTGCCGACTGGGAAATGAACCTCAAGATAGTGCTTGGGGCTGAGAGGGTGCTGTATACTATTCAGAGACCTCTCCCGCCTAAACCCACTGAGCCACTGGAGCTAGAGTTATGGAAGACTCATAGTGACGATTGTGACCAAGCTCAGTCAGTTATGCTAGCTGCAATGACCCAGCATTTCAGACGCCAGAACAGGGACTTGGATCCCTATAACATGATGGCAAGATTGTGTGATCTCCACCGCACCAACAAGCGGATGGAGAGGTACGAGCTAGTAAGGAAACTCTTCCGCTCCCGGATGACAGACGGCGCATCAGTTGAGGCCCACGGGACTCAAAATGATCGCTGACATAGATGAGTTAGCCATGATGAGCATTGTTGGAGCAGCAGAGTTGACGATTGATATGATATTACAATCGCTACCCGATACTTGGAAACAAATCATCATCAACTATAAGTTGATGGACACTGACGACACTCTTGGTGGAGAGTTGTTGTCCGTGCTGAAGGAGTCCGAAAAGGAACTCCTAAAGGGGAGCAAGCGCGAGGCGCATTATGCATCGACCTCTCATGCGCCAAGGGCTGGGCCCAAGGCCAATTGGAGGTGCGAGGAAGAAGAAGTTCAAGAACAAGGGCAAGGGCAAGTTGACAGTGGCTTCTAGGAAGCCAAAGGACAAATCTCGCGACATCGCCTCAACTGCGGCAAGAGGGGTCACTGGAAACGTGACTGCCGAATGGGCAAAGGGCAGAGGGAGGATCTCAAGGCTGGCAAGGCTATCGCCTCTGGTATGTTTGTTATTGAGATAAATATGAATACTTCTAGTTTTAAAAAATTGGATTTTTGATTCTGGTTGTGGTGCTCATATTTGTACTGATGTGCAGGATCTACAGGATAGCAGGGTGCTGGCATCGGGGGGGGAGATGATCTACGGGTCGGAAACGGAACACCAGTTGCTGTTTTGGCCGTAGGGACTTTTGTTTTAGAACTGCCCTCAGGGCATGTACTTAAACTTTTGAACTGTTATTTTGTACCTAGTTTAAATAGGAATATTATATCTGTATCCTTGTTAACCCAGCAGGTTTACACTTTTGTATTTAGAAACACTGGGTGTTATTTATATAAAAATGATGCAGAAATTTGCACAGCTGTTGCAAATAACGGTCTTTATATTTTGAATATAAATGAATCTCCTAAAATGACAAACAAAAGGCTCAAAAGGAGTAATCTAAAAGATGAAGCTTATATGTGGCATTGTCGTCTAGGACACATCAACAAGACTCACATATCCACACTTTCGAAGAGTGGGTACTTGGACGAATTTGATCCCAATTCATATGACGTCTGCGAATCTTGTCTTTTAGGCAAAATGCCTAAATCACCTTTTAGCGGTAAAGGTGAACGTGCCACAGAATTGTTGGCTCTCGTTCATACTGACGTATGTGGGCCCATGTCTAGCCAGGCTAGAGGTGGATTTCACTACTTCGTAACCTTCACAGATGATGCATCTCATTACGGTTATGTGTATCTTATCAGACACAAGTCGGAAACTTTTGAGAAATTCAAAGAGTTTCGACACGAAGTGGAGAAACAAACAGGGAAGAGTATTAAGACATTACGGTCAGACCGTGGTGGCGAATACTTAAGTTATGAGTTTCAAGATTACTTGAAAGAATATGGTATTCTTTCACAGTGGACTCCTCCTGGAACACCGCAATTAAACGGTGTGTCCGAACGGAGAAACCGCACCTTGTTAGACATTGTGAGGTCAATGATGAGTCGCACTGAGCTACCAATATCCTTCTGGGGATACGCATTAAACAGTGCTATACTTATTTTAAATAAGGTACCGTCGAAGTCTGTTGAACAGACTCCATATGAGATATGGACAGGAAGGAAACCAGGTTTCTCTTTCTTGAAGATTTGGGGATGCTGGGCATATGTTAAACGTTTGGAAGGTACCAAACTTGAACCCAAATCTGATAAATGCCTTTTCGTAGGATATCCTAGGGAAACCAAATATATTACTTCTATCACCTACAAGAGAACAAAGTATTTGTTGCTCTACAAGCATTTTTCCTTGAGAAGGATTTTATAAATGCAGTGGTAAATGGGAGGAAAGTAGAACTCGATGAAGATCGTAGTAATACTGTTCCTGGCAATGAATCAACGACGGAACAAGAACAGATCGTTCGGGATGAGTCTGTACCACAAACTTCACATACACAAGGACCGCGTAGGTCGGAGAGAGTCAGAACAGTACCTGAGAGGTATGGGTTCCTGATCTCACCTCATGTAGATATTAATCTTATTGAGGATATTGAGCCGGCTACGTATGAGGAAGCGATACAAAATATCGATTCCGCTTTATGGCAAGAAGCCATGAAGTCCGAGATGGATTCCATGTACGCCAACCAAGTTTGGACACTGGTTGATGCACCAGAAGGCGTAAAGCCTATTGGATGCAGATGGATCTTCAAGAAGAAGACCGACATGGATGGCAACGTACAAACGTACAAAGCTAGGCTTGTAGCGAAGGGGTATCGTCAACAATATGGTATTGATTATGACGAAACCTTCTCACCCGTTGCCATGATTAAATCCATTCGGATAATGCTTGCAATAGCTGCATATTTCGATTACGAGATATGGCAGATGGACGTTAAAACCGCTTTCCTTAACGGAAACCTTTTGGAGGATGTTTATATGCAACAGCCTGACGGTTTTATCGTACCTAGACTTGCAAACAAGGTTTGTAAGTTAAATCGATCCATTTATGGATTGAAGCAAGCATCATCACGGTCATGGAATCAGTTTTGATGAGATCATAAAAGAATATGATTTCGTGCAAAACGCAGATGATCCTTGTGTATACAAGAAGGTTAGTGGGAGAGCACTTACTTTTATTGTCCTTTATGTCGACGACGTATTGCTTATAGGCAATGACATTCCCATGCTAACGTCGGTGAAAGCTTGGCTTTCATTAAAATTCTCCATGAAAGATCTGGGAGAAGCAGCCTTTATTCTTGGAATAAAGATCTACCGGGATAGATCTAGAAAGCTGCTTGGACTCTCCCAGAGTACATACATTGATAAAGTGTTGAAGCGATTCAACATGGAACAATCCAAGAGGGATTGGTTCCAATGGTACATGGTACCTCTCTGTCTAAGGACATGTGTCCTAAGACTCAGGAAGAGAGAGACAACATGAGTCGGATATCGTTCGCCTCGGCAGTCGGATCGATCATGTATGCCATGATATGTACACGACCTGATGTCTCATATGCTTTGAGCATGTGCAGTCGCTATCAGGCCGATCCAGGTGAAGGTCACTGGATAGCAGTTAAGAATATCCTTAAGTATCTTAAACGAACTAAGGATGCTTTCTTAATTTATGGAGGTGGAGAACTTGCGGTATCTGGGTATACCGATGCAAGTTTCCAAACCGACAAGGATGACTACAAGTCGCAATCCGGGTACATTTTTTGTTTGAATAACGGAGCAGTGAGCTAGAAATCTTCCAAGCAAGATACTGTTGCCGATTCAACAACAGAAGCAGAGTACATCGCTGCATCTGAAGCAGCAAAGGAGGCAGTTTGGATCCGAAAGTTCCTAATCGGATTAGGAGTAGTTCCGTTAGCAGCTGAGCCCGTTCCATTGTATTGTGACAATAACGGGGCTATAGCACAGGCTAAGGAACCAAGGTCTCATCAACGGTCCAAGCATGTTCTTCGACGTTACCATCTGATTCGGGAGATTATACATCGTGGCGATGTAAAGGTCGAGAAGGTCACATCAGATGACAACATTGCAGATCCGCTGACGAAGGCTGTTCTTCAGCAATTTTTGAACGACACATACATAGTTCGGGTATTAGATGCTTGAGTGACTGGCTATAGGCCAAGTGGCAGATTGTTAGACATTATGTCCCATAGCGTCACTGTTTGTAAATGATATTGTATTATTGTACAAAATTAACTATGTGATAATGAAATTACCTTTTGCCGTTTTGTAATATTATTTACTTTGATATATAATTGGCGAAAGTCCATATGATTAATAACGGATTGAGATGACATGAGACATATCAATCCATAAAGGTTTAATCATTAAATATCCCTAGTCGGAGTATTATCGAGATCGGACATCGATAATGCGGAATAGACTAGTATTGCGCTTGTGCACTTTGTGAGGGCACAACAGCATAGTTCTCATATATTTAAGTATTGGATACTTATGCAAGTGCGATAGGAGGTTGTGTTTTACCGATGGTACGGAAAACAGCTTCGCTCTGGATAGACCCCGCGGAATCCCATTGGTAGTATGTCTGCGTGTCTATGGGAGGCCGCATCAGGGTAGGTGTATATGGTCTTAACCTGAGACTTACATCCGCTAGTACTTGCGACAATCGGTAAACTTTGGTTTTGGTGGTTGGGGACCTTAATCGGTTCTGTGTACACCTCTTCTGGGTTTATCGAGAATCGTAGTGTACTGGATGTGATGTCGAGATGGAAGTATCACTTCAGACATATGGAGGTGATGATCACGCAGGACACAGAACTAGTACTCTATAAAAGGTTGCAACCGTCGGGACAATATGACCAGGTCAGGATTGTCCGATTTAAAGAGACTAGTTGCTTGATGTCCGATATATGTTTCGTACGGGGCAGACACATTTCCAGCCCCAGGCCTAACATGTGATCGTCCGATACTGGATCGATGTACGCAATACTACGGTATACTACGCTTGATATAGATCTGATATTCCTATAAGAATATTTCTGGAGAATTGGGTAGGCATGGCGCTTTGCTAGAAGCCAACCTTGTCTTGTGAATCGGTAAAAACGTAGTACGAGGTACGTACGTGTTCGGATTATCCGACGACCGTATTTACTGCCAACATATCCGGAGATCTCTTGGGTCGCTTCCCGAAGATTCACCAATGACGTATGATTCAAACTCGATTAATCTTGGATTAATTACGGAGAGACTTTATCTTGGATAAAGTACTATAAATAGAGAGAGAACGATTAATTTGGAATTAATCGTAAAATTATTATATTCGATATAATAATCGAAATTCGATTTCGACGCGAAATTAAAATTAGATTTTAATTCGGGCAAACGAGTTAATTTAGAATTAATTCGTTAGAGACGTAAATAATAATTTCGCTAGGCGCAATCATTTATTTAAATTCGATTTAATTAACGTCGCGACGTAAGTTCGGTATTTCGGAAATATCGAACCCGAACGCGTGAGTGCACGTGGGCCCACTTTCATTTGGAAACGTGTGGGGCCCACATGACACATGTCATATTATGCATTATTTAATTGTGATGCATTGCATGAAGATAGTGTACAATGCAC
The DNA here is from genome assembly GCA_019454045.1 of Zanthoxylum bungeanum. Lineage (NCBI taxonomy): Eukaryota > Viridiplantae > Streptophyta > Magnoliopsida > Sapindales > Rutaceae > Zanthoxylum > Zanthoxylum bungeanum. The sequence continues at coordinate 48,594 of SKCR01045118.1, forward strand.
TCAATGGTTTTGCATGGAAATTGAGTGTTTGACACTCTAAGCCATTGCATGATTTGTGTCATAAGTTTATTATTAATTTAATAATATTATGGCATAAATATAAATTGATTTTTGAAATCAAATCCCTCTCTCTCCTCTCTTTCCTCTTGACCGAAACTGTGAAGTTTCACAGCCCTCTCCACTTTTCTGTTTTTGTTGCAAAAACTTGAAGAATTGTGTTTGTTGTTGGAACATAAAATCACACACAAGGCTAGCACACCATCAAGGGATCATACAAAGGTGTTATGGGAAACTAATCTTAGAGCTTGGAAGGATCAAAAATTGCTTGGAGCTTCTCTTTTCTGTTTGGCCGAAACACTCACTGCACAAAGGAGAAAATTTTTGTTTCATCAACGCATCCGCATTCCGTTCTTTGTGAGTATGATTCCGCCATACTTCATCTTTTAATATATATTCATTGTTGTATTTAAATGCTTAATCTTTCCTTGGGACATATAATAGAAACCAACACGCATGTCTTGTCCAAGTTGTGATTTGTTGGCCAAAGTCAAGATCATTTCTTATCTATCGACATTGATTACGAAGCTTTCCAAAGTCAATGGGTCCCGTTTAAATGGAATCATTAAGCTTGTTGTGTCAAAGCCACGACTTAGTTGATTCAGAGGAAAAGGTTAGGAAAATATATTGGATATATATTGGTATATATATTATATATATGTTTCGGACTTGGAGGTCCACTTACCGGATCTAGGAATTGGATGAGATCCAATTGATCTTAGAGATCAACCTAGTTAAATTTTATACAACTTGTTGGCCAAAGTCAAGGTTGTGTATCTTTTAACGGGATCCTAGCCCACTAGGAAACTAGGTTTCCCGAGTACTCCACAGAGGGTTAGAGGCTCGCCGAAAAATAGTGGGGGGGCAAGTATTAAATTTGCAATTTCATTTAGATACTTGCCAATACGCGTTCATTTCATTTTTCGTTATTAATTATTAATATATTAGTTGGACTAATATTTAATTATTGTTTTAATTAAGCAGTTGGACTGTATACAAACTACTTCATTTGTAGATGGTTTTATAATTTGATTATAGTAATCAATACATTTGAATGTAACCAATCAATTGTAGTTGATTATATAGTTAGACTATAATAATCATTATATTTAATAGTACCTGAAATCGTTGATTGGATAGTTGGACTATAGCAATCAAGATGACTGAAAGATTAGCGTCAAAAGACATAATCCTGGGGAAAATGTCTTTAACGGCTTTAATTTTTAGATTGGGAGTAGAACCTCTCGAGCATGAGCCCGGAGTTGAGCGAATAGTAGAGCATGAGCTTAGGAAGACTCATTGTGATGATAACTTTAGTGCTCAATCCGTTATGCACAACCAGAGCTTCTTAAAAGGACATATCCAAGTTGTCTGTCTAAACTGTGGCAAACGAGGTCACTAGAAGTGTGACTGCCGTATGGACAAGGCAGCTATGAAAGATGTGAAAGCGGGACAAGGTTCCGGCTTCAAGAATGTTTGTTATAAACATGTTCACTGCTGGTTTTAAAATTGGATTTTTGATACTAGATGTGGTACATGAATATATGTACTGATGTGTGGGATCTGCTGATAAGTAGGAAACTGGCTTCAGATGATATCGACCTACAAGTCAGAAACAAGACGAGAGTCGCTGTTTTGGTCGTAGAAACATAAGTTTTGGAACTGCCATTTCGGCATGTACTTAAATTTGGAGACTGTTATAATGTATCTAGTTTGACTACAAACATTATCTCTATATCTAGTTTAACTCGTTGCGGGTATACCTTTATATTCCGAAATACCGGTTGTTTTTGTTTATAAAGATGATATTGAGATATCTACATTAGATGTAAATAATGGTCTTTATATTTTGAATATATATGGATCTCAAACATATATATGACAAACAAAAGCTCAAACTGAATAAATATGTTGAGACTTATTTGTGGCATTGTCATCTGGGATGCATTAACAATACTCGTATATCCATACTTTCGAAGAGTGGATACTAGGACGGATTTGATTCTAATTCAAATGATGTCTACGAATCTAATTTATTAGGCAAATGCCTAAAACATCTTTTACTTGGTAAAAATGCAAGTGCCACCGATCTGTTAGCCCTCATTCATAGTGACGTAAGTGGGCCCATGTCTAGCTAGGCTAGAGGTGGATATGAATAATTGTAACCTTTACGGATATGGCATCGCGTTACGGTTATGTGTATCTTATGAAACACATGTCAGAAACTTTTGAGTAATTCAAAGAGTTTCGACACGAAGTAAGAAAACAGACCGGTAAAAGTATTAGAACATTGCGGTCAAACCATAATGGAAAATACTTAAACAAATGAGTCGCTCTGAGCTACCAATTTCCTTCTGAGGATACACGCATTGAACAGTGCAATACTTATTTTGAATAAAGTTCCATGAAAAACTGTTAGACAGACTTCATATTAGATATGAACAGGAAAGAAACCGGGTTTCTCATTCCTGAAGATTTGGGAATGTTGGGCATATGTTTGGATGATACTAAACTAGAACCCAAACCGGATAAGTGCCTATTTGTAATTGGTTATCCTTGGGAAACCAAAGTATAGTTTGTATACAACTCACAAGAGAACAATGTAATTGTTGCTCTCCATGCGGTTTTCCTAAGAGGAATTCCTATATGCAGTGGTAAGTGGGAGGAAAGTAAAACTCGATTAAAATCAGAGTAATACTGTCCCAGGCACCAAGTCCTCACGGAACACCAACAGTTCATCAATGATGAAACTGTACCACAATTTTCTAATACACAAGAACTGACTACGTATGAGGAAGTGATACAAGGTATCGACTCCTTTTATGGTAAAGTGTCATGAAGTCCGAAATGGATTCCATGTATACCAACCAAGTTTGGACACTGGTTGATGTACCAGAAGGAATTGTGCCTATTGGTACTATATGAGTCTTCAAGGAAGACATACATGGATGGCAACATAAAAATATACAAGCTAGGCTTGTACAGAAAGGGTATCGTCAAAGACATAGTGTCGACTATGATGAAATTTTTTCACTTGTTGCCATGATTAAATCCATTCGGATAATGCTTGCAATAATTGTATATTTCGTTTATGAAATATGACAGATGGACGCCAAAACCACTTTTCTTAACGGAAACCTTTTGGAGGATGTATGCAACATCCTGACGGTTTTGTCGTGCCAAAACATGCAAACAAGGTTTGCAAGTGTTATCGATCTATTTATGGATTGAAGAAAGCATAACGTTCTTAGAACTAACGTTTTGATGAGATCATAATAGTTTATAATTTTATTCAAAAGGAATATGATTCTTGTGTATATAAGAAGATTAGTGGGAGCGCACTGACAATGATTGTCTTATATAATGATGACATATCATTTCTTGGAAATGACATTCCCATAATTAAATCGGTGAAAGCTTGGCTTTCATGAAAAATTCTCCATGGAATACCTGCGAGAATCAGGCTTTATTCTAGGAATAAAGATCTACTGGGATAGATTTAGAAAGCTGCTGACACTCTCTCAGTGTTCGTACGTTTTGATATGTACGTGACCCGGTGTCTCATATGCTTTGAGCATATGTAGACGCTATAAGGCCAATCCAGGTGATGGTCATTGGATTGATGTAAAGAAAATCATTGAGTATCTTGGACGAACCAAAGATGTTTTCTGAGAAAATGGGGAAATGAGAACTTGAGGTGACTAGGTTCACCGTTGTAAGTTTCCAAACCGACAAAGACGACTTTAAGTTACAATAAATGTACGTATATAGTTTGAATAACGGAACAGTGAGCTGGAAATCTTCCAAGAAAGATACTGTTGCCGAATAAATAACAAAAGCGGAACATTGATGCAGCTGATGCAGTAATAGAAGCATTTTGGATCTAAATAATCCTAATCGGATTAGGAGTAGTTCTGTTAGTAGCTGAGCTAGGCTACAGCACAGACTAAGGAACCGCGGTCTCATCAATGATCCAATTATGTATTTCAACTATTTCATCAGATTCGTAAGATCATATATCGTGGCGATGTGATGATCGAAAAAATCGCATCAGATGATAACCTTGCAAATTCGCTGACGAAAACTGTTTCTCTGCAGAATTTTGAGCGACCCGTACTGTTAGACAATTATTACCCATAGCGTCACTATTTGTAAAAGACATTGTGGTTTTTGTACAAATTAATTATGTAGCAATGGAAATTGCATTTTATCATTTTGTAATTTGATTACTTAAATATATAAATGATAAAAGTCTCTATGATTAGTTCCGGATTATAAGATATGAGACAGTATCAATCAATAAAGGTTTAATCATTAAATATCCCTAGTCGTAGTATTTATCCAGACATGACATCGGTAATGTGGAATAGACTATTATTGCACTTGTGCGTGTTCTGGAAGCGTAACAGAATAATTCTCATATATTTAAGTATTAGAAATTATGCAAGTGTGATAAGAGGTTGTGTTTACCGATGGTACGGAAACAGCTTCGCTCTAGATAGACCCCGCAGAATCCCATTGATAGTATGACTATGTGTCTATGGGAGTCCGCATCAGGGTAGGTGTATTTGGTCTTAACCTGAGACTTGCATCGTTAGTACTTGCGACAATCAATACGCTTTGGTTTTGGTCGTCCAGGACTTTAACAGGTTCTTTGTACGCCTCTTATTGGTTTATTGAGAATCATAGTGTATTGGGTGTGATGTCAAGATGGAAGTATCACTTCAGTCATATGGAGATGATGATCACGCAGAGATACAGAACTGGTACTCTAAATTGGTTGCAACCATCGGGATGATATGACAAGGTCATGATTATCCGATTAAAGAGACTAGTTGCTTGTAATCTGATACATGCTTCGTACGGGGTAGACACTATTCCAGCCCCAGGCCTTGCATGTGACATCCGATACGGATCGCAATACGCAATACTATGTATACTACGCCTGACATAGATTATATATTCCATTAAGAATATTTCGAGAGAATTGGGTAGGCACGGTGCTTTGCTAGAAGCCAACCATGTCTCGTAAATCGGTTAAAACGTAGTATGAGGTACGTACGTGTTCGGATATTCCGACGACCAGATTTACTGCCAATATATCCAGGGATCTCTTGGGTCGCTTCCTGAAGATTCACCGATGATGTATGATTCGAGCATAATTAATCTGGGATTAATTATGGAGAGATTTTATCTAGGATAAAATACTATTTGAAGAGAGAGAACGATTAATTTAGAATTAATCGATAAAATAATATATTCGATATATTAAACGAAATTAGATTTCGACGCGGAATTAAAATTAGATTTTAATTCGGGCAAACGAGTTAATTTAGAATTAATTCACTAGCGACGTGAATAGTGATTTTGCTTGGCATAATTATTTAATTAATTTTATTTTATTTCGTCGCAACGGAAAATTTGTTAATTCAGAATTAGCGAACCCAAGCCCGGGATGTGTCACGGGCCCACTCGGATTTGAATTAAGTGGGGCCCACATGTCACATCACTTGTCACTTTAAGTTGCTTTTTGGTGATGGGTTTTGGTGAAAGAAATTAAGGTGACTTGTGTTACACATTTTGTGTAATGATTGAAAGACTAATACCAAACATTTGGTATATCTTTCTTTTGATTTTTGAAATCAAAATGATTCACTCACATTTTTCTCTCTTCCTCTTGGTTTTAAGAAGCAAAACTCTCTCCCCATTTTCTTCCATTGCCGTGAACTTAAGGAAGAAGAAGATTTGTTGCAAATCATCTAAGGCTAGCACCAACAAGGAATCAAACAAAGGTGATAGGGAAACCAATCTAAGAGCTTGGAATCCTCTCAAAGCTTGGAGCTTGTTCATCTTCATCAAAGACCACCTTGGCCGAAACTTGGAGAATAATTTTTTGAATTTGACGCATCCATAATCCACTCATTGTAAGTATGATTCCGCCATACTTCTTTAATGTATTCACATGTTTTTATGCTTGAATGATCTTGGGACAACTTTAGAAACCAACATGGTATCATGGAGCCTAATTTGAGCATGAAAATGATTAGGGTAAAATTTGGGTAAAATTGATTTGAGCATGATTTGATAAAATTGATTGATTGAGTATGCTTGAATGATGATAACTTAGAGTTATGCATGATCAATTTGATGAAAATTAATTGGATCAATTTTTGCACAAAATGTTGGCTTGGCCGAATGCATAGTAGCCCTAAATGTCATGGTATTTTTATTTTTTGATCATTGGATGAGTTGAAAGACATGGCTATATTGATTTAAGATTCAATCGGATTGAAATCAGAATCGAATGTAAAAACCAAAAAAATGCCGTGCGCTATGGAGCATGAAATGAGATGATTTTTTTGTTTCAAAATGTTGGACATGAGTTGAACAAATGAATACATGATTAATTGATTAAATTAGTATTTTGGAAATATTAATTTAGATAATTAATTGATGTAATACACTTTAATTAATTGAATTTTGAAATTTGGAAAATTAAAATTTAATTAGTTGGGCTTGATTTAGAATTGGGCTTAAAATGTTGTATTTGGGCCTAATGGGCTTGGTTGGGGGCCAAGTTGGTTTAGGTCAATTGGATTGGATCCAAATTGGGCCTAATCATTCCATTAAGTCCAAATATGACAAAAAAGACCTTTTATGTTTAATTGGGCCGAAATTGGTTTCTTGGAAAATAGGGTGATTCCTTAATTAGGCTTTGGTATTTGGGTTTGACCCATATTGACCAAAGTCCTTGCCTTAAGAAATTAATTGAAATCCCATTGGACTTTAATTAAATGACATTGGATGTTAATTGGGCTTTGAGACTCATTTAGATTAGATTTGAAATCTAAGTCGTAAAGGCATATTAAAAAGTGTAGTTATTTAATTTGGAATTAAATATAGAATTAGTATTGAATACGAATTAAATTGGATATAAATTGTAGTTCGATATAATTCAAGAATTCGTACTTTGAGTACTTATTCTCAAATGAGTTGGACTCGCGCAAAATCAAATCGTTGTTTGAACATTCGATGATCACTTTATTCAAGATTAATTAATTGGATTAGATTGATTGAATAACATGCTTTGTGTGAATACATGAATGTGTTGAATGAATAATGTATATCAGATGGATATTAGAAGGGAAAATGGCAATTTTGGAAATTGATGTAAATTTAGAATTTATTAAATTAGACCTGCGTGTCCAGCATTATCTCTCTTGATTCTTTATAATTCTCTTCTCACCTAATTCCCCTCAATGTTAATGAGGTTTCTTTCATTGTATTATGTAATTGGGTAGAAGTAAGAATAGTGCTAGCCGGGGAGAGGAAATTGAGTGATTTGTTCTAGGAACAATCTGTGAGATATCCATCTGCATATCCTTATTAATTTATTTCCGCGCCTTATTATGCTTTTAGAATGCATGCTTAAGGGTGTATGATGAGACCTAACAAAGATAATAAATTGGTTGCCAATTTACGCGAAAAAACCCTCAATAAATATTAAGCGTTTTCCTTCCATTGAGTGATTCTTACTCAAGATCCAAGATTGGCACTGGTTTGTTGGCCAAAGTCAAGACCTTTGTCCATCGTGGATGTGTTTGAATCATGAAGGCTTTGTTGCATATTGTGTGTCTTGTCCAAGTTGTGATTTGTTGGCCAAAGTCAAGATAACTTCTTGTCCATCGACATCGATTACGAAGCTTTCCAAAGTCAATTGGTTCCGCTTAACTGGAATCATTAACCTTGTTGTGCCAAAGCCAAGGCTTAGTTGATTCAGAAGAAAAAGGTTAGGAAAATATATTGGATATATTGGCATATATATTGTATATATGTTTCGGACTTGGAGGTCCACCTACCGGATCTAGGAATTGGATGAGATCCAATTGATCTTAGAGATCTACCTAGTTAAATATCATACAGCTTGTTGGCCAAAGTCAAGGTTGTGTGTTATTTAACGGGATCCTAGCCCACTAGGAAACTAGGTTTCCCGAGTACTCAACAGAGGGTTAGAGGCTCGCCGAAAAATAGTGGGAGGCTAGTATTGAATTCTCAATTTCGTTCAAATACTTAGCTTTACGCGCTTTCAAATTATTTCGTCAATTATTTTATTAGTTGGACTAATATATTATTATTTTTCTTGTAACAGTTAGACTGTACCCATACATCGTTAATCGAATAGTTGGACTATTGCGATTAAGATGACATGAAAGTTAAGCATTAGGGATATTGTCATGGGCGACAACGTCTTTAATAGCATAAACTTTCAAGAATGGGATATGAATCTTTGAATTGTTCTGGGATCCGAGAAGTTACTCTACACTATAGAGCGACCTCTTGGGCCTAAGCCCCGACCTGATCAGTTGCTTGAGCTAGAGCTTTGGAAGACTCATAGCGATGATAATGCGACTGCTCAATCAGTAATGCTTTCCGATATGACTCCGCAATTCCCTCGTCAAAACAAGGGGTTGGATCCATAAGAGATGATGGCGAAGTTGCACGATCTCCACCGATCTAATCTTAGATCGCAAAGATATGAGTTGCAGAAGAAGCTCTTCCGCGCTCGAATGGTAGAGGGTACATCTGTTGAGCATCATGTTTCACAGATGATTACTGACATTGAGCAGCTCGGACGGATGGGCATAGTCTTCGAGGCTGAGACTTCAGTGGATTTGATCCTACAGTCTCTCCCCGACACTTGGAGTGGGTTCATCATGAACTACAACATGTTGAACCAAGACCAAACTCATGGAGAGTTGATGTCCACTCCACGTGAAGCAGAAAAAGAGCACCTTAAGGGCAAGAAGCGCGAGGCGCACTATGCTTCAACATCTTAGACTCCGAGGGCTTGGCCCAAGGCGACTGGAGGTGTTAAGAAGAAGAAGCATAAGAAGAAGGCAAGGCCAAATCGTCAAAGGGTTTTGGGATACCCAAGGACAAATCTTAAGATGTATGTCTACAGTACAGGAAGCGGGGTCACTGGAAGCGTGACTGCCGCGAGTACAAGGCACACATGAAGGAAATCAAAGCGGGCAAGGCACCGGCTTCAGGTATGTTTGTTATAGAAATAAACATGTCTACTACTAGTTTTAAAAATTGGATTTTTGATTCTGGTTGTGGTACTCACATATGTACTGATGTGCAGGATCTACGGATTACTAGGAGACTGGCCTCAGGAGAGATTGACCTCCGTGTTGGAAATGGGACTCGAGTTACCGTTTTGGCCGTGGGCACTTATGTTTTGGAACTGCCCTCGGGGCATGTACTTGAACTTATAAACTGTTATTTTATACATAGTTTGACTAGGAATATTATTTTTGTAAATATGTTAACCCAATGCGGGTATACTTTTGTATTTAGAAACACTGGGTGTTTTATGTATAAAAATGATATAGAAATTTGCACAGCTGATGCAAATAATGGTCTTTATATTTTGAATATAAATCAATCTCAAACATATAATGTAACAAACAAAAGGCTTAAAGTAAGTAACAAAGATGAAACTTATATGTGGCATTGTCGTCTGGGACACATAAACAAGACACGTATATCCACACTTTCGAAGAGTGGGTACTTGGATGAATTTGATCCAAATTCATATGACGTCTGCGAATCTTGTTTGTTAGGCAAGATGCCTAAATCACCTTTTAGCGGTAAAGGTGCACGTGCCACCGAACTGTTAGCCCTTGTTCATAGTGACTTTTGTGGGCCCATGTCTAGCCAGGCTAGAGGTGGATATGAATACTTCGTAACCTTTACAGATGATGCATCGCGTTATGGTTATGTGTATCTTATGAGACACAAGTCGGAAACCTTTGAGAAATTCAAAGAGTTTCGACACGAATTAGAAAAATAGACCGGCAAAAGTATTAAGACATTACGGTCAGACCGTGGTGGAAAATACTTGAGCAATGATTTTCTTGACTACTTGAAAGAATATGGTATTCTTTCACAGTGGAATCCTCCAAGAACACCGCAATTAAACGGTGTGTCTGAACGGAGAAACCGAACTTTGTTAGACATGGTGAGGTCTATGATGAGTCACACAGAGCTACCTATTTCCTTCTGGGGATATGCATTGAACAGTGCAATACTTATTTTGAATGAGGTTCCGTCAAAGTCTGTTCAAAAGACTCCGTATGAAATATGAACAGGAAAGAAACCGAGTTTCTCATTCATGAAGATTTGTGGTTGGTGGGCATACGTCAAACATTTGGAAGGTACCAAACTAGAACCCAAATCAGATAAATGCCTATTTTTAGGATATCTGATGAGCGGAAAATATATCAATATTTACCGCCCCTTTAACTTAATATTTTATTTAGTTTCTCGGGTTTGATGAACTTTTTGATGTGTTTTAGTTTATTTTGCAGATAAAATAATATCGGGTCTCAATGAAATCATTTAGGATGAAATATGGGTCAAATAAGGGCAATTATTGGACTTGATATTTTAATTTTGGAGATTGGAAATTTGAAAGGGCGTTTTGACGAAGTGCAGTTTTGGAAATTCCAGTTTTGCGCATCTGTCGTATTTTGGGCATAACTTTTTACTCAGATATTGGATTGAGCTGATTCAAGTTCCAGATTAAAGAAGACTCAAAGATCTACAACTTTGAAAGACAAAATAATTTCGAATTCTGAAGATTTCTTCCCCGAAATTGATGAACCATCCAGAAGTGTGTAGTGTGTAATTATTAAAGTCACTTTCAATCATTTTCAAAGTAAAAAATAAATTAATAAATAAATAATAAAAATTATCAAATCATCACCAAACATGATAAGAGATTAGTGGAGCAATTAATAATGGATTTGGTGGAGCAATTAGTGGAGCAATTAGTGGAGCAATTAATAATTGATTTGGTGGATGATTTGATGGAGGCAAAATTTTGCCTATAAATACCAAGCCATTTCATTTGTAAAATTCATACTTTCTTCTTTGAAATTCTTAATGAATAAATAAGAAGATTGTATCTAGTTTGTTTATTTTTAGTTTTCAGTAATTAATTTTCAGTTTCGCACTTTCTTTTCTTTACTTTTCAGTTTTTACTTTCCGCAATTTACTTTTACGCACAGTACTTTTCTTTCTTTAATTTTTCAGTTTTTACTTTTCAGTAATGAGGAGGTAACTTCCCCAGCTAGGGTGAAAGGTAATTCTTTTACTATTGCTATTTAGATTAATCTCCCTTAAATATAATATATTCACTATTTAAAACCTGACTTAACGAGGATACCGCCATATTGGTCGGTTGGTAATTATTTAAATTGGTTTTAACCTGACTAAACTGGATACCGCCTGATTGGTCGGTTGGTAATTAATTATTAATTGACTTAATCTGGATACCGCCTATATGGCTGGTTGGTAATTATCATGCAAAGTTAATATATTATATTAAGGGAGATATCTAAAATAGAAGTAATAAAAGCGGATCCTTTTACCTCAGCATTTTCTTTTATTGTACTTTTACTTTATTTAATTTTCAGCAATTTACTTTTCAGCAATTTATTTTCAGCAATTTACTTTTCAGCAATTTACTTTTCAGCTTTTACTTTTCAGCAATTTACTTTTCAGCTTTTACTTTATGTCTTTTACTTTTCAGCATTTTTATTTTATGTCTTTTATTTTTAAGTTTTTACTAGCCCTAGTTATGTGTTAGTTATCTGGGGTTGTGATGAATTCTAATATCACCGGTTTATAAGGGGTTATTTTATAGTTTAGGTAATTTAAAGGTTTGCTTATTAAGTCTTAAGCTTAATTCTTCTTGTTGTCTGATCACCAATAAGATTGATGTGGTAAATCTAAAATGAACTAGACATAGAGATTTTAGGTTTCAGCCTTAGACTTAATAGCCCACGATCTTCCTTGAGGATAGATAACCCTTTAATAGATTTCCTTACAGGATAGGAATATACCTGTCGGGGGGGGTAGCCATAATTGGAACTTAAACTTAATGAATCCAGATAATTTGATTGACATAGACATATGATTCAATTAGGTTAAACTGGGTATTTGCGTCTGACCATCGACAGAGGCTTTTGCATAATTTAGTGTTCCAGGTTAGTAAACTGATTTATTACACAAACATAAAATAACCACTTCATCTTTTAAATGATATTAGAATGATTCACGACCCTAGATCTTTGTGTCTTTTGTTATTTTCCTTAGTATTTTCTTTTGTCTTTTTATTTATTTATTTTGTAAAACCACATTCAACCAATCAAACAATCATTCTCTTCTCCATTTAATTAGATATTTGTAAATAAATAGATTCAACAATTAATAACAACAGTAGGAATTAAGTCCTCGTGGGATCGATATTTTTATACTACTTGAACGATACGTGCGCTTGCGTTATACGTGTGTGTTTACGCCGGTCAATATCATAGGGAAACCAAAGGATATTACTTCTATCACCCACAAGAGAACAAAGTATTTATTGCTCTACATGCAGTTTTCCTTGAGAAGGAATTCCTAAATGCAGTGATTAGTGGGAGGAAAGTAGAACTCGATGAAAATCAGAGTGATACTGTTCCTGGCACAGAATCCTTAACGGAACATGAACCGTCCATCAGGGATGAGACTGCACCACAATCTTCGAATACACAAGGAATGCGTAGGTCGGAGAGAGTCAGAAAACAACTTGAGAGGTATGGGTTTCTGATGTCACCTCAGGTAGATATTAATCTTATTAAGGAAGACGAGCCGGCTACGTATGAGGAAGCGATACAAGGTATCAACTCCGGTTTATGGCAAGATGCCATGAATTCCAAAATGGATTCCATGTACACCAACCAAGTTTGGACACTGGTTGATGCACCAGAAGGCGTAAAGCCTATTGGTTACAAATGGGTCTTCAAGAGGAAGACCGACATGGATGGCAACATACAAACGTACAAAGCTAGGCTTGTAGCGAAAGGGTATCTTCAACGACATGGTGTCGATTACGACGAAACGTTTTCACCTGTTGCCATGATTAAATCCATTCGGATAATGCTTGCTATTGCTACATATTTCGATTACGAGATATGGCAAATGGAAGTCAAAACTGCTTTACTTAACGAAAACCTTTTGGAGGATGTTTATATGCAACAGTCTGACGGTTTTGTCATACCTAGACTTGCAAACAAGGTTTGTAAGTTAAATCGATCCATTTATGGGTTGAAGCAAGCCTAGCGTTCTTGGAACCAACGTTTTGATGAGAAAATAAAAGAATATTATTTCGTTCAAAACGAGGATGATCCTTATGTATATAAGAAGGTTAGTGGGAGCGCATTGACATTCATTGTCCTTTACGTTGACGATGTATTGCTTATTGGCAATGACATTCCCATGTTAACATCGGTGAAAGCTTGGATTTCATTAAAATTCTCCTTGAAAGATCTGGGAGAAGCAGCCTTTATTCTGGGAATAAAGATCTACCGGGATAGATCTAAAAAGCTGCTTAGACTCTCCCAGAGCACGTACATTGACAAAGTGTTGAAGAGATTCAATATGGATCAGTCCAAGAGGGGACTGTTGCCAGTGTCACATGGCGTCACTCTATCTAAGGACATGTATCCTAAAACTCAAGATGAGAGAGACAACATGAGTCAGATATCGTTCGCCTCGACAGTCGGATCGATCATGTATGCCATGATATGTATGCGACTTGATGTCTCGTATGCTTTGAGCATATGTAGTCGCTATCAGGCCGATCCACGTGATAGTTACTGGATGGCGGTTAAAAATATCCTTAAATATCTTAGATGAACTAAAGATGCTTTCTTAATCTATGGAGATGGAGAACTTGAGGTAACTGGGTATACCGATGCAAGTTTCCAAACCGATAAAGACGACTGTAAGTCACAATCCGGGTATATATTTTGTTTGAATAACATAGAAGTAAGCTGGAAATCTTCCAAGCAAGAGACTATTACCGATTCAACAACAGAAGCGGAGTACATTGCTGCAGCTGAAGCAGCAAAAGAGGCAGTTTGGATCCAAAAATTCTTAATTGGATTAGGAGTAGTTCTGTTAGCAGCTGAGCCCGTTCCATTGTATTGTGACAATAACGGGGCTATAGCGCAGGCTAAGGAACCACAGTCTCATCAACGATCCAAGCATGTTCTTCGATGTTTCCATATGATTCGTGAGATCATACATCGTGGCGATGTATGATCGAGAAGGTCGCATCAGAGGACAACATTGCAGATCCGCTGATGAAAGTTATTCCTCAGCAAATATTTGACCGACATGTGTATAGTTCAGGTTGTTTGGTTTCTATTTAGTCCCAAGGATCAATTCAAGCAAGAAACATGTGCGAATACAACAATGAAGAATGGCAGAATCATACTTACATTGATCGAAATTGGCGATGCGTTGAACACAAAAATCTTCAAGATTTCCTCCAAGGTGGCTCTCGACAGTGGGCTGCATTTTGTGCTCCAAAAATTCAGCCATGGTTGTCCATTGATGCTCTAAGCTCCAAGCTTTGCAAATAGTGATTCCATGCTCACAAGTTGGTTTCCCTATCACCTACGGATGACCCTTCATGTGCTAGCATAGGAAAAATTGCCAAAAATTTTCCTTATCACTTCTTGTAGCTCTCGGTTTTGAGAGAAACCAAAGAGGGAAGAAAAATGGCTTCCAAAGTCGAGAGAGGGAGATGAGGGAAATTGGTTCCAAACCGTGAGTTACCAAGAGAGAGAGAGAAAAATGTGTTAGTTGCTTTTGTGTATTTGGTTTTCCAAAAACCTAAGACCAAAAATCAAATCCAAAAAGTTGTAAATGCCTTTCCAAAAGTCAATAAATTTTGGAGCCTAAATTTGGCAATTAATGCCTTCCAACAACTCAGACCACTCATGAATAGTGACTGGTTGTCAATCACTCAAAGTGAGAAGACATCCATCACTTGAATGACGAGTGATGTGACGCGTGATGTGACTTGTGGACCGCACTTGAATTTGAAATGTGAGTGGGCCCGCAAACACTCCCGGGCTCGGGTTCGCTAATTCCGAATTAATGAATTTTCCGTTGCTACGTAATTAAATCAAATAATTTTTCCTAGCAAAATTACTATTCACGTCGCTGACGAATTAATCCTAAATTAACTCGTTCGCCCGAATTAAAATCTAATTTTAATTCCGCGTCAAAATCCAATTTCGTATAATATATCGAATATATTATTTTACCGATTAATTCCAAATTAACCGTTCTCTCTCTTTAATTAATATTTTATCCTAGATAAAATATCTCCGAAATTAATCCTAGATTAATTTTCTCTCTCTTATAATTAATCCCAGATTAATAAAGTGCGAGTCATACATCATCGGTGAATCTTCGGGAAGTGACCCATGAGATCCCCGGATATGTTGGCAGTAAATCCGGTCGTCGGACTATCCGAACACGTACGTACCTAGTACTACGTTTTTACCGATTTACAAGACATGGTTGGCTTCTAGCAAAGCACCGTGCCTACCCAATTCTCCAGAAATATCTTATTGGAATATGTGATCTATATCAGGCGCAATATACATAGTATTGCGTATATCGATCCAGCATCGAATGTCACGTGCAAGGCCTGGGGCTGGAATTGTGTCTGCCCCGTACGAAGCACATATCGGATCTCTGGTAACTAGTCTCTATAATCGGATAATCATGACCTATTCATATTATCCCGATGACTGCAGTACAAAAGAGCACCAGTTCCGTATCCTACGTGATCATCATCTCCACTGTGACTGGAGTGATACTTCCATCTCGACATCACACCCAATACACTACGATTCTCAATATACCAAGAAGAGGCGTACACAGAACCTGTAAAAGCCCTGGACGACCAAAACCAAAGTATATTGATTGTCCCAAGTATTAGCGGTGCAAGTCTCAGGTTAAGACCAAATACACCTACCCTGATTCGGACTTCCATAGACACATAGTCATACTACCAATGGAATTCTGAGGGGTCTATCCAGAGCGAAGCTGTTCCCGTACCATCGGTAAACACAACCTCCTATTACAACGCGCACAAGTGCAATACTAGTTTATTCCGCATTATCGATGTCCAATCTCGATAATACTAAAACTAGGGATATTTAATGATTAAACCTTTGTGGATTGATATTGTCTCATATCATCTCAATCCGGAACTAATCATAAGGACCTTTTATCATTTATATATCTTGGTAATCTAATTACAAATGATAAAATAGCAATTTCTTTTATCACATAGTTAATTTGTACAACAACACCATGATCTGTACAAATAGTGATGCTATGGGTCATAATTGTCCAACAATCTCCCACTTGGCCTATAGCCAATCACTCAAGTGTCTTACACCCGAACTATGTACGGTTCGCTCAAACTTCTACTGAGGAAAGGCTTTCATCAGCGGATTTGCATGATTATCATCTGATGCGATTTATTCGATCATCACATCGCCACGATGTATGATCCGATCAAATCAGATGAATATTTGAAGTATATATCAGGATCGTTGATGAGACCATTAATTCTTTAGCCTGTGTTGTAGCCTAGCTCAGCTGCTAACAGAACTACTCCTAATCTAATTAGGATTATTATCGACCCAAATAGCTCATATTGCTGCCTCAGCTGCAGTAATAACCCACTTTTGTTGTTTATTCGGTAACAATATCTTACTTGGAAGATTTCCAGCTCATTGTTCCGTTATTCAAACTTTATAGTACCTTTTCGACTTATAGTCGTTATTATCGGTTTGGAAACTTGTAACGGTGAACCTAGTCACTTCAAGTTCTCATTCTCCATAGTATAAGAAAGCATCCTTAGTTCATCTAAGATACTAAAGGATGTTCTTAACATCAATCCAGTGACTATCACTTGGATTGGCCTGATTGTTACTCCATATGCTCAAAGCATATGAGACACCAGGTCGCGTACATTTATTTCAATGTACGAGTTCTCGGAGAGTGTTAACAACTTTTAGATCTATCCTAGTAGATCCTTATTCCTAGAATAAAGGTTGTTTCTCCCAAGAATTTTACGGAGAATTTTCATGAAAGCAAAGCTTTCACCGATTGTATTATGGGAATATCATTTCCAAGAAATGATATATCATCATTATTTAGGACATTCACTGTCAGTGTGCTCCCACTAACCTTCATATATACACAAGAATCATTTTTCGTTTTGAATTAAATCATATACCATTATGATTACATCAAAACGATAGTTCCAAGAACGATATGCTTGCTTCAATCCATACATGGATCGAATAACCTACAAACCTTGTTTGCTAGTTTTGGTACGACAAAACCGTCAGGATGTTGTAAACATCCTTCAAAAGGTTTCGTTAAGGAAAGCGGTTTTGGCATTCAGCTCCCATATTTCATAAATGAAACATGCAGCATAAGCAAGCATTATTTAATGGATTTATCCATGGCAACAGATAAAACGTTTCGTTGTAATCGACACAATGTTGATTATGATACCTTTTCGCTACAAGCCTAGCTATGTACGTTGGTATGTTGCCTTCCATGTATGTCTTCCTTGAAGACTTATATAGTACCAATAGGCACAATGCCTTGCGGTACATCAACTAGTGTCTAAACATAGTTGGTATACCTGGGATCAATTTCAGACATCATGGAACTTTTCCATAATAGGGAGTCGATACCTTGTATCACTTCCTCATACGTAGTCAGTTCGTGTTCCTCAATAAGATTGACATCTTTATGAGGTGAGATTAGAAACCCATACCCTAGGTTGTTTTCTGACTCTCTCCGACTTATGTGGTTCTTGTGTATTCGAAGATTGCGGTATAGTTTCATCCTTGATGAACTATTTGTGTTCCATTAAGAAATCGGTGCCTGGAATAGTATTACTCTGATTTTCATCGAGTTTTACTTTCCTCCCACTAACCACTGCATGTAGGTATTCCTCTTAGGAAAACCGCATGGCGAGCAACAATTACATTGTTCTCTTGTGAGTTGTATAAGTACTATACTTTTGGTTTCCCTAGGATAACCTACAATTTAGGCACTTATCCGATTTGGGTTCTAGTTTGGTATCATCCAAACATATGCCTAGCATACCCAAATCATCAGGAATGAGAAAACCCAGTTTCTTTCATGTTCATATCTAATATGAAGTCTGTCTAACAGATTTTTATGGAACCTTATTCAAAATAAGTTTTGCACTGTTTATGCGTATCCTATGAAGGAAATGGTAGCTCAGAGCGACTCATGATTAACCTTACCATGTCTAAAAAAATTCTGTTTCTCCGTTCAGACACACCGTCAAACTAACGTGTTCCGAGAGGAGTCCTCATTGAAAGAATACTATACTCTTTCAAGTATTTGAGAAACTTATTACTTAAGTATTTTCATCATGGTCTAACCGTGATGGTTTAATACTTTAGCCGATCTGTTTGTCTATTTCGTGTCGAAACTCTTTGAATTCATCAAAAGTTTCCGATTTGTGTTTCAAAAGAAACACATAACCATAACGCGATGCCACATCCGTAAAGGTCACGAAATATTCAAATCCACTTCTAGCCTAGCTAGACATGGGCCCACTTACGTCACTATGAACGAGGGCTAACAGATCGGTGGCACTTGCACTTTTACCAAGTAAAAGGTATTTTACGAGTCTTGTTAATTGTGTCCCAGACAACAATGCCACATATAAGTCTCAACTGATTTAGATCAGTTTGAGCTATTTGTTTGTAATGTTATATGTTTGAGATTTATTTATATTCAAAATATAAATATTGTTCTTCACATCTAATGTGATTATCTCAATATCATCTTTATAAAATAAAACACTTTAGTGTTCTAGAATATAAAGGTATACCCGCAATGGGTTAAACCCTGATATAGAGATAATGTATCTAGTCAAACTAGTTACATTGTAACAGTTTCCTAATTTAAGTACACACCCGAAGGGTAGTTCCTAAACTTAGGTCTCTACGGTCAAAACAGTGACTCTCGTCCCGTTTCCAATTCGCAGATAAATCTCTACTGAAGTCAGTATCCTGCTTACCAGCAGATTATGCACATCAATGCATATTTATGTACCACATTTAGTATCTAAAATCCAATTTTAATACTAGTAGTGAACATATTTATGACAAACATTCTTGAAGTCAGAGCCTTGCCCATCTTCAATTCATTCATGTCTGCCTTGTCCATACGGCAGTCATGCTTCAGTGACCCCGTTTGCCACAATTTCGGCAGACATTTTGGGATATGTCATTTGTCTTCCCAGAAGATTATAATGATTTTGCCTTTGCCCATTTTCCACACCCCAGAAGCCTTTGGCCAAGCCTTGGCCTTCTGGAATGTCGAAGTAAGATGTGCATTGCGCTTCTTGCCTTATTGCAAACTATGGCTTTGTCTCATTGAGTATAGCCATTAACTCTCCAAGAGTTATCTATTTCAATTTGTACTTCTAAGATCTAAGAATAGATCTATGAAGATCCTTCAATTTCAATATCATACTATAAAGATCTAATCCTTAGTTCTGATTAAGAAATTAAGGAGTCTATTGGCAAGCATAACAGATTAAGCACTAAAGTTATCATTACATGAATATTCCAAATATCATGTTCTACTATTTTCTCAACTCCAGGCTTAGGTTCGAGACGTCACTCTATCAAATAAAGTAACTTCTCGGTCTCCAGGACTATCCTGAGATTTTATTCCCAATTTGAAAATTAAAGCTGTTTAAATACATTTTCACCCATGATTATATTTTAAACACTAATCTTTCATTTATCTTGATTGTTATAGTCCAACTATCCAATCAACGATTTCAGGTACTATTAAATATAATGATTACTATAGTCTAACTATATAATCAACTATATATTAATTGGTTAAATTCAATTATATTGATTACTATAATCCAATTATAAAATCAACTATTAATTGAAATAGTTTGAATACAGTCCAACTGTTTTATTTAAAACAATGATTAAATATTAGTCCAACTAATATATTAATTTATATGACGAAAAATTAAAATGAGCGCGTATGGCAAGTAACTAAATGAATATTGAAAATTTAATACTTGCCTCCCACTATTTTTCGGCGAGCCTCTAACCCTCTGTGGAGTACTCAGGAAACCTTATTTCCTAGTGGGCTAGGATCCCGTTAAATAACACACAATCTTGACTGTGGCCAACAAATTGTATGATCATTAACTAGTTAGATCTCTAAGATCAATTGGATCCCATCAAATTCCTAGATCCAGTAGGTGGACATCCAAGTCCGAAACATATATCTTATATATGCCAATATATCCAATATATTGCCTAACCTTGTTTCCTCTGAATCAACTAAGCCATGGCTTTGGCACAACAAACTTAGTGATCCCAGTTAAGTGGAACCCATTGACCAGGGAAAGCTTCGTAATCAATGTCGATGGACAAGAAGTGATCTTGAATTTGGCCAACAAATCACAACTTGGACAAGACACCGATATGGAACAAAGCTTTCATGATTCAAACACATCCGTGACGGACAAAGGTCTTGACTTTGGCCAACAAACCAATGCCAGTCTTGGATCTTGAGTAAGAATCACTCAATGGAAGGAAAAATGCTTAATATGTGTTGAGGGTTTTTTCGCGTAATTGGCAAACAATTAATTATCTTTGTTATGGTCTCATCATCATACACCCTTAAGCATGCATTCTAAACACATAATAAGGCGCGTATAAATAAATATAATAATGATATGCGGATGGATACTTAACACATTGTTCCTAGAACAAATCTCTCCATTTCCTCTCTCCCGCTAGCACAAGTATTACTTCTACCCAATTACATAACACTTCTAAAGAAACCTCATTTACATTGAGGGGAATAGGTGAGAAGAGAAATACAAAGAGTAATGAGGTAATAGGCTGGACACGCAGGTCCAATTTAATAAATTCTGAATTTATTACAGCAATTTCCAAAATTGCCCTCACCCATCTAATATCCATCTGATATACATTATTCATACATCGCATCCATGTATTCACGCAAAGCATGTTATAAATCAATATAATCCAATTAATTAATCTGATAATTAATGATCATCCAATGTTCAAACAACGATTTGATTTTGCGCGAGTCAAACTCGTTTTACGAATAAGCACTCAAAGTACGAATTCACGAATTATATTAAACTACAACATTAAATACAATTTAATTTGTATTTATTACTAATTCTTTATTTAATTCCAAATTAAATAATTACAATTTTTAATGTGCCTTTACGACTTAGATTCCAAATCTAATCATTACGGGTCTCAAAGTCCGATTAACATCCAATGTTAATTTAATTAAAGTCCAATGGGCTTTTAATTAATTTCTAAGGCATGGAATTTTTGTCAACATGGGTCAAACCCAAATACCAAAGCCCATTTAAGGAATCACCCTTATTTGCTAAGAAACCAATTTAGGCCCAATTAAAATTAAAGGTCCATTAAGTCATAATTGGACTTTATCGATATGGTTTTGGGCCCAATTGGATCCAACCAATTAGCCTAAACCAAACTTGGCCCAACCAAGCCCATTAAGCCCAATTACAACTTTACAAGCCCAATTCAAAAAATGGCCCAATTAATTAAATTACAACAATTCCAAATTTCATAATTAAATTAATTAAAGTGTATGTCATAATTAATTACTCAAATTAATATTTCCAAAACACTAATTTACACAATTAATTATGCTCATCATCATCAACTTATGTCAACACACATTGAATCAAAAAATCACATCATTTTACATGCTTCAAGTCCACGGTAATTACGGATTATTTGTCCAATTCAAAATTCAATCCAATAAATCTCAAATCAACATTTTCCAAATGATTTCAACTCATCCAATGAATCAAAAATAAAAAAAATCACCATGACTTTTAAGGGTAGTAAGTTTCGGCCAAGCCTACAATTTGGGGAAAAAATGATCCAATCCATTTTTCACAAAATTGATCACAAACAACTCCAAGTCATTCATGTACAAGCATGCTCAAACAATTAATTTCACTCAAACATGCTCAAATCCAATTTACCCAAATTCTACCCTAATCAAATTTCATGCTCAAAATGGCTCAAGATACCATTGTTGGGTTTCTAGTTAGTCCCAAGATCGATTTCAAGCATGAAACACATGTACGAATACAACAGAGAAGCATGGCAGAATCATACTTACATTGATCGGATTTGGCGATGCGTTGAACACAAAAATCTTCAAGCATTCCTCCAAGGTGGCTCTCGGCAGTGGGCTGCATTTTGTGCTCCAAAAATTCGGCCATGGTTGTCCATTGATGCTCCAAGCTCCAAGCTTTGCAAATGGTGATTCCATGCTCACAAGTTGGTTTCCCTATCACCTACGGATGACCCTTCATGTGCTAGCATAGGAAAAATTGCCACAAATTTTCCTTGTCACTTCTTGTAGCTCTCGGTTTTGAGAGAAACCAAAGAGGGAAGAAAAATGGCTTCCAAAGCCGAGAGAGGGAGATGAGGGAAATTGGTTCCAAACCGTGAGTTACCAAGAGAGAGAAAGAAAAATATGTTAGTTGGTTTTGTGTATTTGGTTTTCCAAAAACCTAATACAAAACATCAAATCCAAAAAGTTGTAAATGCCTTTCCAAAAGTCAACAAATTTTGGAGCCAAAATTGGCAATTAATGCCTTCCAACAACTCACATCACTCATGAATAGTGACTGGTTGTCAATCACTCAAAGTGACAAGACATCCATCACTTGAATGACGAGTGATGTGACGCGTGATGTGATTTGTGGGCCGCACTTGAATTTGAAATGCGAGTGGGCCCGCAAACACTCCCGGGCTCGGGTTGCTAATTCCGAATTAACGAATTTTCCGTTGCGACGTAATTAAATCAAATTCAATTAAAATTTTGCCTAGTAAAATTACTATTCACGTCGCTGACGAATTAATTCTAAATTAACTCGTTCGCCCGAATTAAAATCTAATTTTAATTCCGCGTCGAAATCCAATTCGTATAATATATCAAATATATTATTTTATCGATTATTTCCAAATTAACCGTTCTCTCTCTTTAATTAATATTTTATCCCAGATAAAATATCTCTGTAATTAATCCTAGATTAATTTTCTCTCTCTTATAATTAATCACAGATTAATAAAGTGTGAGTCATACATCATCGGTGAATCTTCGGGAAGCGACCCATGAGATCCACGAATATGTTGGCAGTAAATCCGGTCGTCGGATTATCCGAACACGTACGTACCTAGTACTACGTTTTTACCGATTTACAAGTCATGGTTGGCTTCTAGCAAAGCATTGTGCCTTCCCAATTCTCCAGAAATATTCTTACTGAAATATGTGATCTATATCAGGCGTAGTATACATAGTATTGCGTATATTGATCCAGCATCGGATGTCACGTGCAAGGCCTGTGGCTGGAATTATGTCTGCCCCTTACGAAGCACATATCAGATCTCTGGTAACTAGTCTCTATAATCGGATAATCATGACCTAGTCATATTATCACGATGACTGCAGTACAAAAGAGCATCAGTTCCGTATCTTGCGTGATCATCATCTCCACTATGACTGGAGTGATACTTCCATCTCGACATCACACCCAATACACTACGATTCTCAATATACCAAGAAGAGGCGTACACAGAACCTGTTAAAGCCTTGGACGACCAAAACCAAAGTATATTGATTGTCGCAAGTATTAGCAGTGCAAGTCTCAGGTTAAGACCAAATACACCTACCATGATTCGGACTTCCATAGACACATAGTCATACTACCAATGGAATTCTGAGGGGTCTATCCAGAGCGAAGCTGTTCCCGTACCATCAGTAAACACAACCTCCTATTACACTTGCATGAACATCCTATACCCAAATATATGAAAACTATGCCGTTATGCTCCCACAACGCGCACAAGTGTAATACTAGTCTATTCCGCATTATCGATGTCCAATCTCGATAATACTACGATTAGGGATATTTAATGATTAAACCTTCGTGGATTGATACTGTCTCATATAATCTCAATCCGGAACTAATCATAATGACATTTTATCATTTATATATCTTGGTAATCTAATTACAAATGATAAAAGAGCAATTTCCTTTGTCACATAGTTAATTTGTCCAAAAACACCATGAGCTGTACAAATAGTGATGATATGGGTCATAATTGTCCAACACAAGTATTAGATGCTTGAGTGACTGGCTATAGGCTAAATGGGAGATTGTTAGATAATTATGACCCATAGCGTCACTATTTGTAAAAGACATTGTGGTTTTTGTACAAATTAATTAGGTAGCAATGGAAATTGCATTTTATCATTTTGTAATTTGATTACTTAAATATATAAATGATAAAAGTCTCTATGATTAGTTTCGGATTATAAGATATGAGACAGTATCAATCCATAAAGGTTTAATCATTAAATATCCCTAGTCGTAGTATTATCGAGACAGGACATTGGTAATGCGGAATAGACTAGTATTGCACTTGTGCGTGTTATGGAAGCGTAACAGCATAATTCTCATATATTTAAGTATTGGATACTTATGCAAGTGTGATAGGAGGTTGTGTTTACCGATGGTACGGAAACAGCTTCGCTCTGGATAGACCCCGCAGAATCACATTGGTAGTATGACTATGTGTCTATGGGAGTCCGCATCAGGGTAGGTGTATTTGGCCTTAACCTGAGACTTGCATCGCTTGTACTTGCGACAATAAATAAGCTTTGGTTTTGGTCGTCCAGGACTTTAACAGTTCCTGTGTACGCCTCTTCTGGGTTTATTGAGAATCGTAGTGTATTGGGTGTGATGTCAAGAAGGAAGTATCACTTCAGTCATATGGAGATGATGATCACGCAGGGATAGAGAACTGGTACTCTAAATTGGTTGCAACCATCGGGATAATATGACAAGGTCATGATTATCCGATTAAAGAGACTAGTTGCTTGTAACCCGATATATGCTTCGTACGGGGCATACACTATTCCAGCCCCAGGCCTTGCATGTGACATCCGATATTGGATCGCAATACGCAATACTATGTATACTACACCTGACATAAATTATATATTCCATTAAGAATATTTCTGGAGAATTGGGTAGGCACGATGCTTTGCTAGAAGGCAACCATGTCTCGTAAATCAGCAAAAACGTAGTACGAGGTACGTACATGTTTGGATAGTCCGACGACCTTATTTACTGCCAACATATCCAGGGATCTCTTGGGTCGCTTCCCGAAGATTCACCGATGACGTATGATTCGAGCATAATTAATCTGGGATTAATTACGGAGAGATTTTATCTTGGATAAAATACTATTTGAAAAGAGAGAACGATTAATTTGGAATTAATCCATAAAATAATATATTCGATATATTAAACGAAATTAGATTTCGACGCGGAATTAAAATTAGATTTTAATTCGGGCAAACAAGTTAATTTAGAATTAATTCACTAGCGACGTGAATAGTGATTTTGCTTGGCATAATTATTTAATTAAATTTGATTTAATTACGTCGCAACGGAAAATTTGTTAATTCAGAATTAGCGAACCCGAGCCCGGGAAGTGTCGCGGGCCCACTCGGATTTGAATCAAGTGGGGCCCACATGTCACATCACTTGTCACTTTAAGTTGCTTTTTGGTGATGGGTTTTTTTGAAAGAAATTAAGGTGACTTGTGTTACACATTTTGTGTAATGATTAAAAGACTAATACCAAACATTTGGTATATATTTCTTTTGATTTTTGAAATCAAAATGATTTACTCATTTTTTTCTCTCTCCCTCTCGGTTTTGAGAAGCAAAACTCTCTCCCCATTTTCTTCCATTGCCGTGAACTTAAGGAAAAAGAAGAAAATTTGTTGCAAATCATCTAGGGCTAGCACCAACAAGGAATCAAACAAATGTGATAGGGAAACCAATCTAAGAGCTTGGAATCCTCTCAAAGCTTGGAGCTTGTTCATCTTCATCAAAGACCACCTTGGCCGAAACTTGGAGAAGAAATTTTTGAATTTGACGCATCCATAATCCGCTCATTGTAAGTATGATTTCGTCATACTTCTTTAATGTATTCACATGTTTTTATGCTTGAATGATCTTGGGACAACTTTAGAAACCAACACGTACATATTTCAAGTGTAGGACACTTGAGTGATTGGCTATAGGCGAAGTGGGAGATTGTTGGATAATTATGACCCATAGCATCACTATTTGTACAGAACATGGTGTTGTTGTACAAATTAACTATCTGACAAAGGAAATTGCTCTTTTATCATTTGTAATTGGATTACCTGGATATATAAATGATAAAAGTCCATATGATTAGTACCAGATTAATAAGATATGAGACAATATTAATCCACAAAGGTTTAATCATTAAATATCCGTAGTCGTAGTATTATCGAGATTGGACATCGATAATGCGGAATAGACTAGTATTGCACTTGTGCGCGTTGTGGGAGCATAACGACATAGTTCTCATATATTTGGGTATTGGATACTCATGCAAGTGTAATAGGAGGTTCTGTTTACCGATGGTACGGAAACAGCTTCGCTCTGGATAGACCCCTCGGAATCCCATTGGTAGTATGACTATGTGTCTATGGGAATCCAAATCAGGGTAGGTGTATTTGGTCTTAACCTGAGACTTGCATCGCTAATCCTTGCGACAATCAATATACTTTGGTTTTGGTCGTCCGGGACTTTAACAGGTTCTGTGTACGCCTCTTCTGGGTATACTGAGAATCGTAGTGTATTGGGTGTGATGTCAAGACGGAAGTATCACTTTAGTCATATGGAGATGATGATCACACAGGGATATAGAATTGGTACTCTAAGTGTTATAGCCATCGGGGAAGTATGACTAGGTCATGACTTTCCGATCATAAATAGACTAGTTGCTTGTGATCTGATATATGCTTCGTACGAGGCAGACACAACTCCAGCCATAGGCCTTGCATGTGACATCCGATACTGGATCGTAATACGCAATACTACGTATACTTCGCCTGACAAAGATCTTATATGCCGTAGAAGAATATTTCTGGAGAATTGGTAGGCACGGTGCTTTGTTAGAAGCCAACCATGTCTTGTAAATCGGTAAATGTGTGGTACCGGGTACGCACGTGTTTGGATAGTCCGATTACTGCCAATATATCCAGGGATCTCTTGGGTCGCATCCCAAAGATTCACCGATGATGTTTGACTCGAACAATATTAATCTGGGATTAATTAAGAGAGAGAATATTATTCTGGGATTAATAAAGAGAGAAAATTAATCTGGGATGAATTACAGCAAGAATTAATCTGGGATTAATTATCAGAGAAAGAATTAATATGGGATTAATTGTGTCGAGAATTTATCTGGGATTAAATTCTTCGAGAGGAGAGAACGCGATTAATTTGGAATTAATCGGTAAAATAAATTTAATAGTTAAATTAGATTTTACTATTTAATTTATTTAATTGGGCTAAATAATATATTAGATATATTAATTGAAATCAGATTTCAACGAGAAATTAAATTGGATTTTAATTTTAGCGAACGATTTAATTTGGAATTAATTCGCGAGCGATTTCCGTAATAATTTTACTGGGTATTATTATTTAATTAAATTGGATTTAATTATATCGCGACGGAAAATTTATTTAATCGGATAAAACGAACCCGAGCCCAAAAGTGTGTTAAGCAAGCCCACTTGAATTTTGAATTTAAAGTGGGGCCCTTTTGACTTACATCATTAGTCACATTTGATGATTGATTTAATGATGGGTTTTGGTGAAAACTTAAAAAACACTCGACATATTTAATTTTGGAAATTGATGTGTCTCTCCATGACATTTAGGCCGAATGCCTTGAATGAGGGAAGGCCGAATGGCCTTGGTTGGTAGTTGGCCGAATGGCCACTATAAATAATGCCGAATTGAATAAGAAAGAGAGGGCTGCTGCTTTTTCTTTTGGCTTTTAATTAATTGCCGAAAAAAATTATAAAGCACTCTGACTTCTTTCAATTGCCCTCTGACACACTTGCTTTAAAAAGCTGAAAGAAAGAAAAGCAATTTGATTGTCTTCTCTTTGATTTTGGCGGAGAGCATTTGGCTTCTTTTGGACAAACCAATTCGGATTGGCCTCTGTTTAGAGCTTGGCCGAATGGCCTTGCATCAAAAAGGGGCGATTGCATTCCTCTCTCTCGGGTAAATTTGTTTCTTCTTGGGAGATAAAATTTCTTTCATTTATTCTTGTTAGCATATAAGGGAGTCAAATGAAAGTGATATGGATACTCACTCATGAGCTTGGAAGCTTCAACATCTATGAAAAGGGAAGTTGATGTCGCTTTGTGTATTGGGAAAGAACGACGTGGAGATTTGACTGTTAAAGGGAAAGAAAGAGTGGGAGCAAATAAGGTCAAAAGGGAGGTTAAGAAAGGAAGTCTTTATTCTAATGCTTTTTATTTCATTTCGATACCCATTTTACAGGAACATCAGTCTCGCGTCATCACTCTTAGAGACATTAAAGATTCAAGGATGAATATTTCAAAAGAAGGGGGAATAACATGATCCAAGGATCAAATCCACCACCTCTAGTTCCTAAGAAGTTGTCCAATGATATGAAAAAACATGTCTAAGCATATGAAGAAATTCAAGTCAAGTGCAAACAAAAATAGATTCAAGTGTATAAAAACTAGTATGAACTTGAAGAGAACCTAAAATTACAAGAAGAGGCCCCCAAGACCAAGAAAGATATTTAACCGAAATAGGCCTAGGTGTTTTAGGGGTTAAGGTCGAATGTGATTTTATTTGTTATTTTTTCATTTATTTTTATTATAATTAGGTTTAGTTATTTACTCTATTAGTAATTCACGTTGCAATCCTAACTTGGTTGGAATTGTGGTATAAGTGGGGCGTGAATTGTGGGGTTTCGCTTGGATTAGAAATTGTTTTACAATAGAGTATTGTGGCCGTGAGCCATTATGGCTTTATTTTGGATAATTGTTGTAAGGCTTTTAGGTTTTTAGTAAGGATATTTTAGATATTTTGTTCTATTAAAACTAGGGTTCACATGTATTATTTAAATTGAGCAAAAAAATTCAAATTATATCGGTTCTAAAATTAAAAGCAACATGAAGAGAGATTGTCGTGAGAAATTCTTTTTTTTTTTTTCCCATTAATTTGGACAACTTTTATCAGGGGTTGGCAACATTGTGGCATGTCTTGCCATTCAAGAACCTTCAAAGAGCCATCAAGGGTTTCCACGAGCACGGATTCTTGGAGGTTTTGGAGGATCTTGGGAGAGGCTTGTTCCTACAAACCTACATTGTGGTTCTGTTTCCGCGTTGGACCTTATCTGCCGTTGACTCTACTTTGGTAGGAACTGGTAGATCAGAGCCCACAGAATTCAAACTAGAGAATGTGCTGATGATCAAGGGAAGTGTATAAGCGAAGCAGGGTTTATCGCTATACCTATGACATTGGCGACCACGATACTGTTGAGCTCGTAGAGAGTAAAGATTAGTCCACGGGAACGGAGAATAAATGAGTCGCCATCCAGTATAAGACACTTAGAATGATTTAAGACCGCACTCCACCTCTTGCAAGGTCGGCCTTAAACCCATGTTAGTTTTGAATGGTCCATTTCTGATACTAGTATAATTTCAAGGTTCGAAGAGAAGTATTATCATGCCTTATAATGAAAACATCACACAAAATAATTTAAAGGACATACGAACTCAAACATTAAAATAAAAATGTTAATT
The DNA here is from genome assembly GCA_019454045.1 of Zanthoxylum bungeanum. NCBI lineage: Eukaryota > Viridiplantae > Streptophyta > Magnoliopsida > Sapindales > Rutaceae > Zanthoxylum > Zanthoxylum bungeanum. The sequence goes on from SKCR01045118.1 coordinate 78,386, forward strand.
GAAGGCATATAAATCTATATGAAATTAATTAAAGCTGGCCGGAAGTAAGCATGGTCGGTCGGTTATATAGTTCAATATGTATTTTCTGTCAGACTCACTAGAAGTCAGGCCGGATGCCCATGGTAATCCATAATCGTTAAACAAATGCAATAGTAATAAAAAGTAAAGAATATCGGGAGAAATAATCTAATAAGTGAATAATTGATAAATTGAAAGAAATTATGCCAAGTAATATGAAGACAATCGACATGATCCAAGCAACACATGGAGCATCAAAGGACTTGGCCAACAACATAATGGAGGTATTGTAAGTATCAGAAGGGCCAATCACAAGTCAGAAGGCCAAAAGGATCAGAGAAGCAATGGTAGGATTAGCTCAGAGTTATATGGCCGAATGTGACAGACATCTCGGAGGCACATTGGCATCATATGATGGCTTCAATAGAAGGGGTTCCAAAATTATTCCACCTAACCCAAATCATACCAGATTAACGCACCAGCAATTCTGAAGTCAAGTATCTTTTTACGGATGAAGTCGAATCAGGCCCAACACTAAGTATTCGAGTTACACAAGGCTTAATAGGCTTGAGACAAATAATATGGGCCTTGCTACATGAAGCCCATGAAATTTGAAGGATTTTGTGCAAAGAGGACAATTTTGCCACCTTTGTTGATTTGTTTTCCTTTGTTAACTTCTTGCTTTTACCATTTGTAATCATGATAACCACTTTTGTTGACTTAAGTAAGCTCGCCACCTTTGTTTATAGGCTTGCCACCTTTGTTGATTTTGATTTTTACTTTTATAGGTATTTTAGTAACTTTCTTTGTACTATATATTGTAACTTGTCATCCTTATTGAATAATAATCCACCATTTTTTGAAATTATTCTTTAAGAATGACTATGGCCAAATTTCAAGCTTAAAGGAGGGATTCCCTTTTGTTTCAGCTTCGACTTATCTAAGGTGTGTCAACCTTAGTGGCATCTCCGTGCTAGCAGAACACAACAAGACATCATCTTAAGGGTTCTCAAATACAAGATCTTTAAGGGTATTCTTTGTGGCCTTATAAAGGTTTTGTTCCTAAAAATTAAAATTCATGGTTCTTGGGGTTCTATCCGTCGCTTAGTGTTTGCTTCGCCTAATCATCCAAGTGAGTTCCTCGTTAACAACAATATAAACACAAACATATGTAAATAAAACGAATTAAATTGGCCATTCTTTCCTTGGTACGTGGAGTTGTGTGCCAAGTACAAACCGCACTACCGTCCATTCGGATTTGGCTACGAAGTTTACGTCTGGGTTTCTATCTGATATACCATAGGAAACCATACAACCGGATGTAGCCTTTATACGGCCGAAATTAATTTATGACATATGCATATCTGGCCGAACATTGGAGATACTATGTCAAAACAGTAGATGTAGAATTAATGTTTAGGAACCCTTGGGTCTTCCCTTAGGTGTAACTTGATTCCGAGAACATGTTTGAGAGTTTTGGTTGATTGTTGGGTTTATCTACTGGAGAACGATTTAAGGAGTTTTAGAGCTTCTATTTGGCTACTATGTGTGTGTATTTCTTTGATTTTTGGTAAAAGATCAATCATATGTCTCAAATTTTGAATCCATGTTGGTGTGGATCCATTTCGGCGACCACTACACTGTTGAGCTCGTAGCTTGTAAAGGGTATGGATTAGTCCGCGGGGGACTAGCCATAGAATAAGGGGGTCACCATCCAGTATGAGAAACTGTAAATAATTTTAGGATGCACTACACCCCTCACAAGGTCTGATCTTAAACCTATTTGGGTTCCAAATGGTCCCTTACTAATGCCAGTATAATATCCATGCTTAAAAGAGGATCCATATGTATCATAATGCAATCACACACATGACCAGTTTATATCACACACAGTGCAATAATTGAGAGAATTACAATATGTCTAGAAATTATCAAAGTAGTAACAAATTTTTTACTGGATAAATATTTTTATGTTTGGCCGGACATGCTGGATGTATGGCCAGATTTTCTATATAAACCAGATAGATCATAAACATAGAAAAATATCCACGATAAGACATGACAACATCAGCAACAATTAACTCCAGAGTGAAGCAGTAAATAAACACTTAATTAACAGTTTACCACAAAGAAAACAAAAGCATGATGATAACGATAAGAAACAGAAATATGATCGTGCATGTTCGTTTTTAAATGGTACGTGAAATTATATCCCGAGTGCAAACCATACTACCGTCCATTCAGAATCAGCTACGGAATCTACATCCAGGTTTCCATCCTATATACTATAGAGAAATGAGTGTCCATGGTCGGATCTAGCCAGTTTACACGGCCAGAGTTACTATGTGATAGATTATATGTCCGTCTGGGAATAGAGGATGTCCGGCTAGATATATGGCATCAATGAACTAGAAAAATCAGATGAGGAGTTAAATTTCTGGGCCCCTCAGGTCGTACCTCAAGCATTACTCGGCTCCGTAAACACCTCTGAAATTTCGTTTGGGCTGCTAGGTTTTACTGAAGATTGGGAATTTGGGCTATTATTTTTGGTGTTTGGTTTTCTCGTTTTCAAAGAAGATTCTTCTTAAAAAGTCCCTCTGTTGCATGTGTTTACTCCCCTTTTGTAGTTTCCTAGGGTTCTAGTTTAATAAGGGAAATCTCCTCTAATAAGGAAAGTTATTGTTATGGAATGTGGTTGCTATGGAAATTGGTTAAGAAGGAAAAATGAGAATCGTTCTACAAATATAGAAACTCGAAGTATGTCTGGCTTTACATAGATTATGTCCGGTTGCAAATGAGACTTATGTCCGGAAAAATTTGGGGCATATGTCTGGTCGAATTTGGACATAATGACTTAGTCTGGATTTGGCTGTTCTTTTGAGTATTTTTAAGTTTTCCTTCTTTTCCAGCATTGGGACCTTACAACCTTCCTAAACTTTTCAGGTGTGTTTCTATACTGAGACTCATCATCGGGCCATCCGTAAAAATACAGTATCTAGAGTCGCCCCCACTTTTTTAAGCTTGTGCAGTGTGTGACAGTGACAAGTCTATCAAAGTCATGAATGCATTTTTACTTACCTGGCTTGTCTAGCATCACCGAACTTACCTGGCTGTGTTTTAGTTGAATTATTGCTTGACAACTGATTGATGTTTGTGGGCTTTTTTCCCAATGCTTTGAATGACTGTAAGCTTTATTCCTAACTTTGATAGTTGTGGGGTTTGTTCCCGATGTTGATAATTATGAGATTTGTTCCCGATTTTGATAATCGTGGGCTTTATTCCCTGATGTTCTGAATGATTACAGGCTTTAATCCTAGCTTTGATGATTGTGGGCTTTGTTCCCGATTTGGATGATTCATGGGCTTTATTCCCGATGCTTCTGAATGATTGCAGGCTTTATTCCCAGCTTTGATGATTGTGGGCTTTCTTCCCGACTTCTTACTCCAATCCTAGAGTTGAAAGTTCATTATGAATCTCTACATCGTTCTCAATTGTCTTGTCTATAGGTTTTTACTTCATTCTCGGTGCATTAATCTATAGGCTTCATTTGGAGGCTTTATCCCTCATTCCTAAGGCTTCATTCTGAGGCTTTATCCCTCGTAATTTTATTTAAAGTGGGCCTCGTCCCTAATATTCTTTCTTAAGCGGGCCTCAACGAAGTGTTCTTTATTTTAAACCACTCTTTGGGGGCTCTTATAGCATATCTCATTCCTCATGTGCTTTTTTTCCTTGGTCAAGCCTGTAACTATTCTCAGAGTTGTCTTCATTCTCGAAGTCTCTATCCATTCTCGGAGTTTTCTACCGTTCATCCTCATTCTGAGGTTTCAGTTCATTCTCAAGGTCATCTGATGTTCATCCTCATTGTGAGATTATACTTCATTCCCGAAGTTGTCTATCGTATATCCTCATTCCGAGGTCTTTTTCATTCCCGAAGGTATTTGATGTTCACTCTCATTCTCAAGATATTCCAAATATGCTTTTATTGGTGTTCTAAATCCTTCGATATTCCAAATCCATTGGTTATCCAAGCCCATTAGTTTCCAATCCTATTGTCATTCTATTTCCGTTCAGTTTTTCAAATCTGTCGGCATTCCAAGGTCATTCCCAATTTTCTGATCTCAAGGTATTCCAAAACTTATTTCTATTGTAGGCGTTCCATGTAGGAAACGATTTCCCTCGTGCAACGGAAGCGATTAGGCTCACGGATCGAACTTGAAAATTTTTTCTGCTCTTCCCTTTGCTTGGCCGAACCACACCAGTGGATTCACTGATGTTTTGGACAAAATCTCAGCTCCGGAATAGCCCCGAAACAGTCCCCGAACAGCCCTTGAACTGCAGTGAAATAACAGACTATTTTGGACACGTTATGGGCGCGAACTGCACCCAGTTTCAGGTCTGATTTGCGCCACTCACTGCTCAATTTCAGATCTGATTTTTCTCCAAAAATCAATCCTAACACAGCCCTAAAATTATCCTAAAGTGTTTCCCAAAATCCCGAATGAAAACCAAACAAAACGGAGATCCCTGGGAACTTGTATCTGCGCAAATTGCAGGGATTCCAGGGGCTGGTTGCCATGACTTGTGTTAAGTATTTGTGGATGTTTTTCAACGTCACGAGGTCTTCCGAACTATGTCTCGACACTAACGGAGGGTAGTGTGGGCTACACTCACAAATTAATCTCTAAACGGTTTAGAGAATAATCACACACACCGAAAAGAATTCTCAACTCTTGAGAGCTTGGAGAATGAGATGGAGGCTAGGGTTTCTATTGACTTGTGTATTAAAAATAAATCATAATTTATCTTTTATACTTATGGTTAATTTGATTCATAAAACAAATCAACAACTAGTCTCCCAATCTCTATGGAATTCGGCCAACGGGTATAGGATTCCTCGTTTGATTTTTGCTTCCAAAAATAAACAAATCCTACTCCCATTTGGACTCTTAATTTTCGGCCATGGTAGGGTAATAAGGATTTGATTTTTGTTTCTTAAACAAACAAATCATATTCCTAATAAAAGACTACGAATTTCGGCCAATGAGGGGTTTGAATTAGGATTTGATTTTGTTTCCCAAACAAACAAATCATATTCCTTATCCAATAGGAATCCTACCTTGATAATAATTCTTAGCCTTATTAATTATATCATATATAATTTAATATTCTAATTTAATAATTATCATATATAATTATTAATACTTTATATTAACTTTTAATATAAAGTCTCATGTGTGATATAATTATTATTAATCATATTAATAATATTTATTCCTTTTGTGAGTATATAATTGGACCATCCAATTATATTAGCTCCGCTATAGTAAATCGAGCTAGCAAGGGGACCAAGACATGCATGGCAACGGGCCGGGCTCGGGCCGGGCTTTGCTAAGCCCGGCCCGATCCCGGAAAAAAAAAATTTGGCCCGGGCCCGAAAAAAGCCCGCCCGGGCTGTCATCGGGCGGGCCGGGCCGGCCCGGTCGGGCTCGGGCTCGGGCCGGGCTTGGCCCGGGCCCGATTTCTTTATTATAAAAAATTATAAAAAATAAAAAATTTATTATATAAATATATATATAATAAATAAAAATATTTATTATTTATTTTAAGCCCGGACCCGATTTTTTATTATAAAAAATTATAATATAAGAAATTTATTATATAAATATATATATTTTATAATTAAAATATTTATTATTTATTTTAAGCCCGGGCCGGGCCGGGCCGGGCCCGAGTCGGGCCCCCATTTTGAAGCCCGGCCCGGGCTTTTTTCGCCTCGGGCCGGGCCAAAGCCCGCCGGGCCGGGCCGAACGGGCCGGGCCGGGCCGCGGGCTTTTTTGCCATGTATAGACCAAGTGGACCTACGGTTCTGAGCTCCAATAATCTCGAAATATTAATTAAGCTCTTAATTAAATATTCTGAATTATTAACTCCGGGTTATTCCACTAAAAACCCGAAGTTGCACTCTCGTTGCCATAGATGAAATATTAAGCCGAACCAAGTCGATTTCCACCGATATAGTCATTGCATACGAATTGATCCTTCACGAATATCTCGTAATTAGAGCCGGGTCATAATATCCGTTATACCCTTCTAATTATTTTTACCTTAAGTACCATTGATTCTCTAATGAACGATTTATTCACAACTGTTATAAATATTAATCTTTTTATTCGTAATAGAAAAACTTGAGTGCTCAAACCGTTCAACTACCGAATCAACCCTTAAGAGAGATATTCATCTACTTCTCGTAAGAAGGAGTGAATTCCATGTCTCTGTAAAATGGTCCCAGCTACATAACAAACTATGCCCCCAAAGTACGTAGTTATTGGTTGGGATTGCAACACAACCTCACCTTTGTAAATCAAAGGACACAACCAGTTATACAGGAGTTCGTAGAATACTCAGGATTAAGATCAATCCATATATGACCATCAAGTAGATCGAAATGACTTTCTTTGTTTAACGGATATTATAAGAATGTCATTTCTATCTAGGCCAGTCCTATATGATCACATCATATAAGGTGCCTCCATCTCATGTCTCTACATGGACGATCCGGATTAAGATCGTCATCCAAATATAGAATGGACCGCAGCTATAGATAAACCACAAACAAAGTACCCGGTTTGTTTGCTCTCTATGGACTATTTAAGATTACTAACTTCAGTCTTAAATCCTCTGGTGCATTACGTTCATACACCAAGTCTGAAAGTACATAAGTAATCTACGTATTTATGAAGATATATAATATGCGATATTGAACAAACAATTAGATAAATGAATAATGCATCCTTTTATTTCTAAACACATGAAGCCGTTTACATCACATGTAGCTCTAGGGCATATATCCCAACAATCTCCCACTTGCACTAGAGAAAATGGGACATGTCTCGCAAACCTAGACCATCTAGGTGACCATCAAACATTTTAGCCGGCAAGGTCTTTGTAAACGGATCAGCAAGGTTCTCTGCAGATGCAATCTTTGTGACGGTAACGTCGCCTCTCTGCACTGTCTCCCTGATGAGATGATATTTCCTCTCTATATGATTCCCCCTCTTATTGTTTCTTGGTTCTTTGGAGTTTGCCACTGCTCCACTATTATCGCAATAAGGGGTGAGTGGTTTATCCATATCTGGAACAACTTCCAGATCTCCCAAGAATTTACGGAGCCAGACTGCTTCTTTAGTTGCTTCACAAGCTGCTACATATTCAGCCTCCATGGTGGAGTCGGCAATGCAAGATTGTTTTATACTCCGCCAAACAATAGCCCCACCACCTAGGGTGAACACTGATCCAGATGTAGATTTCCTGGAATCGACATCTGTCTGAAAATCAGAATCTGTATATCCTCTTAGGATCATATCCTCTCTAGAATACACTAGCATATAATCTCTTGTTCTCTTTAGATATTTGAGAATATGTTTCACAGCCACCCAGTGATCCAATCCCGGATTTGACTGAAACCTACTGACTACTCCCACTGCAAAACAGATGTCCGGTCTCGTGCATAACATGGCATACATGAGACTACCAACTACTGAGGCGTATTGGATATGTCTCATTTCCTTAACGACTTGAGGTGTCTCAGGAGACTGTTCCTTCGACAAATGAATTCCATGCCGATAAGGCATATTGCCTTTCTTGGAATTCTGCATCCCGAATCGCACAAGAATCTTGTCGATGTAGGATGCCTGAGACATAGCTAATAGTCGTTTATTTGCGATCTCGAAGTATCTGGATCCCAAGAACATAACTTGCATTTCCCAAATCTTTCATTTGGAATTGCTCAGCTAGCCAGGTTTTTACGTCTGATAATATTCTTACATCATTCCCAATAAGTAAGATGTCATCAACGTATAAGACAAGAAAAACCACCTTCCCGTCAATGACGTGCTTGTATACACAAGGCTCATCAACATTTTGCTCAAAATTATAAGACTTGATCGTTGTATCAAATCTTATATTCCAAGATCGAGATGTCTGCTTGAGTCCATAAATGGACCTTTGCAGCTTGCAAACTTTTTGCTCTTGACCTTGGGCGGTGAACCCTTCTGGTTGTATCATATAGATACTTTCATCAAGATTGCCATTCAAGAATGCAGTCTTAACGTCCATTTGCCAGATTTCATAGTTATAATATGCGGCTGTGGATAGAAAAGTGCGGATGGATTTTAGCATAGCTACTGGCGAGAAAGTTTCCTCATAGTCAACTCCCTCTTTCTGGGTATAACCATTGGCCACTAGTCTAGCTTTGAAGGTCTATACCTTCCCATCTAATCCCCTCTTCCTCTTGTAGATCCACTTGCAACCTATGGGCTTCACTCCATCAGATTGGTCTACAAGTTCCCAGAATGAGTTGGAGTACATCGACTCTATCTCCAGGTTAATGGCTTTGAGCCATTCTTCTTTGTCAGGATCATCCATTGCACTATTATAGGTCAATGGATCATCTACACCATCGCTGGAGGCGACAACTTGTGCCTCTCCAACCCCTAAGTAGCGATCAGGTTGTCGTACAACCCTCCCACTACGTTTGGGTGGTAGATCATTCTGACTTGGAAGTATCTGACTATCAGATGTCAAAGGTGCTATGTATTTGTCAACTTTTGTTGACGATGGCGCGCTGGTCGAACCAGTAAGTAACTCTTCGAGTAACATTTTACTACGAGGTTGAACTCCCTCATGTAGTCCTCCTCTAGAAACGTAGCATTGTCGATACAAATACTTTGTTATCATCGGGACTGTAGAAGAATCCTCCCCTAGTTCCTTCGGGTAGCCTACAAATAGGAACACTTGAGAACGTGGTTCCAACTTTGTAGTCTTCTTTCAGCACATGTGCTGGACACCCCCATATGCGGAAATGTCGTAAACTAGCTTTATGACCATTCCACAACTCTAAGGAGTCTTAGAAACAGACTTAGATGGAACTACATTAAGGATATAACATTGCGGTTAGCAGTGCATATCCCCAGAATGAACTAGGTAGTGAGCTATAACTAAACATAGATCTTATAATGTCTAGTAGGGTTCGATTTCTCCTTTCTGCAACACCATTTTGTTGTGGTGTTCCAGGTGCTGTGAGTTGGGATATTATCCCGTGCTCAACTAAGAATTCCTCAAAGTCTCTGTCGAGGTTTCTCCTCCACGATCCGATCGTAGAGTTTTGATTGTCTTACCTAATTGGTTCTCAACCTCAGCACGATACTCTTTGAACTTTTCAAAGGTATCTGATTTGTGATGCATTAGGTAGACATACCCATATCTTGAATAGTCGTCAATGAATGTGACGAAGTATTCATAACCACCTCGAGATCTTACATTCATCGGTCCGCAAACCTCCGAATGTATTAGCTTTAGTGGTTGATTGGCTCTTATAGCTTTTCCAGAAAAAGGTCTCTTGGTCATTTTTCCTTCTAGACAGGACTCACAAACTGGTAAAGTCCCGAGCTTTAACTGGTTTAAGGCTCCGTCCTTTATCAATCTATTTATTCGGTCAAGGTTGATGTGACCAAGTCTAAGATGCCATAGATATGTGTCATCGTGAGAAATCTTTTGCCGTTTCGTTTTTGGTTTTTCAACCTTAAACATTTCAGTGTTGAGCAGTGACTTATGCGTTAACGGTCTTAACACATACAAGTTATTTTCTGAGTTTCCTGTGCATATAGTCAATCCATTTCTACCAATATAACCAATTGCTATTAAAAGAAATAGAATAACCATCATCCATAAGTCTAGAAACAGAAATCAGATTCTTGCAAAACCAGGAATGAATAACACATCGTTCAAATTTAAATAACTATTATTAATAAAACTTAAACTAAAACTCCCACTGCTCTTGCTGAAATGGCATCCCCTGTCCCGAATCTCATGGTGTAGTCACATTCAGCAAGGTCCCTCCATGAATCAAGTAGCTGTAAAGAAGAACAAACATGGTTAGTGGCCCCTGAATCAATAATCCAAGCGGATTTTTCATCCTCCACCAATAGAGATTCAATAACGAGTAAATCATATTTACCTGTTTCCTTTTTCTCCTTTAGCTCAGCAATGTATTTAGGACAGTTCCTTTTCCAATGCCCATTCTTGTCGCAATGGAAACATTTTCCTTTGGGCTTGGAATCCTTGGAGCCTTTCTTGTTCTTCTTTTTCATGGCTTTACCTTTAGCCTTTCCAGTGCCTTTCTTCTTCTTCTTTGCAGATTTAGAAGATTCGGCAACATTTGCCTCTGCACTGGATTTACGAGGATCCACCAGCATGGACTCGTAATGGGTGAGCTCATTTAGCAGTTGGGTCAAAGTAAAAGTCAACTTGTTCATAACATAGTTGCTCTTAAACTGCAAGAAACTCTTCGAAAGAGTTTCCATGATCATGGTCACCTGGCTACGCTCGTCAATACGAGCTCCATGGGTTTTAGCAGTATTGAGATAAGTCATCATCCTTAAGACATGCTCTCGGACTGATGTCCCATCCTTCATCCTAGCAGTCATCGCTGAGACCATGGCCTCATGGCGTTGACGCTCTGAAGGTTGCAAAACATGCCCTGCAATGACTTCATCATCTGTGATGCTAGAGCCATAGGTTCATGCTTTGCAGCAACAACCTCAGACATCCCTGCTAGCAAGTAGCAGCAGGCTTCTCATTTGCTGCAACCCATTTTTGATAGGTATCGCGCACAGCTTGGCCGGCATTTCTGGCCGGCTCAGGAGGACGTTCCTCCGTCAGGACAAACTTTAGGTCTTCACAGACCAGGATA